>PVIC010041896.1:0-16010 GCA_004025085.1 Thryonomys swinderianus | reverse complement strand
AACCTTTTACACTAAGGTCAGGAACAAGACAAGGATGCCTGCTGTCACCACTCTTGTTCGGTATAGTACTGGAAACATTAGTCATAGCAATCAGGCAGGACAAAGATATAAAAGGAATAAAGATAGGAAAGGAAGAAGTTAAACTGTCATTATTTGCTGATGATGTGATACTCTATGTAGAGGATCCTAAAAACTCAACTAAAAGACTGCTAGACTTAATTACCAGATTTCGTAGTGTTGCTGGATACAGGGTCAATGCTCAAAAATCAACAGCTTTTGTCTACACAACCAACAGACTCACTGAAAGAGAAATTGGGGAGTCAATCCCTTTCACATTAGCACCCAGAAAAATGAAATATCTAGGAATCAATCTAACAGAGGAAGTGAAAGACCTCTACTCTGAAAACTATAGGACTCTGAAAACAGATAGAAAAGGAAACCAGAAAGTGGAACGATATCCCTTGTTCCTGGGTAGGGAGAACCAACATTGTCAAAATGGCTATGCTCCCACAACTGCTATTCAGATTCGATGCAGTTCCAATTGAAATTCCAATGGTATACTACACAGAGTTAGAAGAAATAATACAAAAATTCATCTGGAAACACAAGAAACCTAGAATAGCAAAAGCAATTCTAAGGAAGCACAACATGGCAGGGGGTATTACAATCCCCAATTTAAAACTCTACTATAAAGCTGCTGTGATAAAAACTGCATGGTACTGGCAAAGTAACAGACCCAAGGACCAGTGGAATAGATTAGAAGACCCAGAAACACCTCCGGATACACTAAGCCACCTTATCTTTGACAAAGGAGGCAAACATCCCCAATGGAAGAAAGGCAGCCTTTTTAACAAATGTTGCTGGAAAAACTGGGCTTTAACCTGCCAAAAGTGAAAGCTAGACCTATCTCTTTAACCATGCACAAAACTAAATTCACAGTGGATACGAGCTTTAAACATTAAAACAGAAACAATAAGCCTGTTGGAAAACAGGCTAGGTAAAACTCTTGGAGACATTGGCTTAGGCAGAGACTTTATGAATAAAACCTCTATAGCACAAGAACTAGCAGAAAGAATCAACAAATGGGATCTCATCCTACTGAAAAGCTTCTGCACAGCAAAAGAAGTTGCTGGCACTGCTAAAAGACAACCAACAACATGGGAAAAAATCTTTACTAGCTGTGTATCAGACAAAGGGCTATTATCTACAATATATAAAGAACTCAAAGAGATCAGCCTCACCAAGGTTAAAGACCCAATTCAAAAATGGGCATCTGAAATGAACATACACTTCTCAGAAGCAGAAGTCAAAGCAGCCAAGAAGCATATGAAGAAATGTTCAACATCACTGGTCATTCAAGAGATGCAAATGAAAACAACACTGAGATTTTATCTCACTCCACAAAGAATGGCTGCTATCACAAAATCAACCGAGAATGAATGCTGGCGAGGCTGTGGGGAGAAAGGAACCCTTCTCTATTGTTGGTGGGATTGCAGACGTGCAACCATTGTGGAGATCTGTGTGTAGATTTCTCAGAAAACTAGGACTAGGGGTCCCATGTGACCCTGCTATCCCCTTGCTAGGAATATACCCAACAGAATTTTAACAATCACATTGGAAAGACAGATGTACACCCTTGTTCATAGTAGCTCAGTTCGTGATAGCTCAATCTTGGAAACAACCCAAAGGTCCATCAACTGGAGAGTGGATAAAGAAGATATGTTTTTTAATAAAATGGAGTATTACTCTGCCATAAAGAATGACAAGATCGATCCATTTAGGTGCAAATGGATACACGTGGAGGATATACTACTAAGTGAAATCAATAGATCACAGATAAGCAAATTCCAGATCTTCTTTTTGAGATGAACATCTGTAGATGCAAATGAGCTCTAGAAAGTATGACAGCTTTTATAGAGTGGGAAATTTCCAAAGGAAATTTGGTGTGGGAATGAGGGGAAGGAATAAATATGATACAGAAAGAAAATAAAAGAGTATGTATAAAGGGGGTGGGGAGGTGTGGGTGGATAGGGATATGGGTAAAAATGAGAATTAACTTGTGTCATATACTGGTACAAATTTCCCAATGTTATATGTGATTGTGAGATGTGTACAAATTGTACCAATAAAGAATTCAATAATAAAAACCAAAAAAGCTACACTCAACCAAACCAACCAAATATCACCATATATTGTTGCAAGCCTTTAAATTATATATGAAGTGTTACAGTATCAATTTAAGATAGTGATTAAGAATGCATATTATAATCACCAGTAGTCCCTAAAAATATTAGCTAAAACCCTTTGTAATTGCACATGCTTATAATCCCAACTTCTTGGGAGACTGAGGCAGGCAGATCACAAATTTGAGGCTAAGTCTGGCAATTTAGCAAGACCTTGTATCAAAATATTGAAAAAAATAGGCCACGTGTGGTGACATACACCTTTAATCCCAGAAGACTGAAGTAGGATTGTCACAAATCGAAGGCCAACCTGGAGTACCTAATGAACTCAAGAATAGCCTGAAGAAAAAACAAGACCCAGTTTGAGAGAGAGAAATATGTGTGGCTCAGTGGTAGAGCACTCCTGGGTTGAATCTCTAGGGTGCCGCGCGCATGCACACACACACACACACACACACACAAAAAGATTGACTGACATTCAGAACCTATACATTCCAATAGGAGAAACAAAGAGAACAAAGGAAAAACAGCAAGATAGACTTAAATCCACCCATAATACACCAAATATTAATGGAGTAAATACTCAAATTAGATGTCAGCATTTCAACCTGGTGAGAAAACAGGAGGCAAATATGTATTGTTTACAAAACATGAACCTTAATTGTAAAAGCCCAATTTAGAAGTTAGACGCTGTAAAAATTCTGTCCTATGTGAACAATAAGCACAAAAAAGCAATGGTTTTTATATATCAGGCAAAGTAGATTTAAAAAAATCAAGGCATGTTTCCAAAGATAAAGAGCAGTTTATAACAATTAATAGGTTAACTGATCAAGAAGATATAAAAATCTTAAGAGCATATGCATATCACAACATAGATTCAAAATATATGAAGGCAAAAACCGATAAAAGTACACATCTACAATAGTACTTAGAAACTTTAATATTCTTTCATTATGTGATAGAATAATGAAAGTCTCAGATTTGAAAAACATTTGAAAATCTTAGAATTGAAATCATTAACTTGACCTAATTGTCATGTTTTGATAACCCAACCATTTCAACACATACATTTTTCACAGTTCTTTGTATTCACCAAGATATATTTTATCCTTCTGGGGCATAAATGAAATTTTTTAAATTTCCACTTACAAATACATGAAAATATAAAATATCTGGTAATAAATACATTTTTAAAAATATGCAAAACCTCTACACTGAAGAATATAACACATTACAGAAAAATTAATCCCAGTCCTCGCAGGATTATTTAAGTAGAAATGACAAGCTGCTTGTAAATTTCCAATGATTTAGAATGTTAACATAGTCTTTTTTTTTTTTTTTTTGATACAGAGTCTCGCTTTGTAGTTCAGGCTGGCCCTGAGCTCACTATGTAGCCCAGGCAAGCCTTGAACTCACAGAAGTCCTCCTGCCTCTGCCTCCCCAGTGCTGGGATTACAGGCATGAGCCACCATGCCTCACACTGTGGTATGTGGTACTGATTGCTGGTGAATGTGAGTCACCACGTCCAGTATTGTTGTATGTGGTTACCAGGGATTGATCCTGGGACCTTGCTATGCTTGCTAGGCAGGCACCCGAACCACTGAGCTAAATATCTGGCCCTATTAACATAATCTTGAAAAAGACAAAGTTGGAAGTCTTCACTGCCTGATTTTAAGGGTTACTCCCATGGTATAGTCCAGACAATATGTTATTGGTGCCAAAAGGCCAATGAAACAAAATAGAATTCAGTACAGTAGAGTAACTGTGGTCAACAATAATTGACTATTTCAGACTAGCTAGAAGAGGGTATTGTGAATGTTCCTAACACAAGGGAATTATAACTGTCTAAGACAATGATAGATCAATCAATTACCTTGATCTGATCTTCATACATTTTATATATATGTATTGAAATAATACATTTTATTCCATAAACACATATAGTTACTCTAAGTCATGTTAGAATAAAATTATTTTTTAAAAAATTGAATTCAGGGCCAGAGATTTAGCTCAGTGGTTCTAGCACCTGCCTAGCAAGTGCAAGGTCCCTGCTTCAATCCTTAGTAATCACATACAATACCGGGCATGGTGAGTCCTCCCCACCAGCAGTCAAGTACCGCATACCACAATGCAGGGCATGGTGGCTCACACCTTTAATCTCAGCTTTGAGGAGGCAGAGGCAGGAGGATTGCTGAGTTCAAGGTTTGCCTGGGCTTCATAGTGAGCTCAGGGACAGCCTCAACTGCAAAGCAGGACCCTGTCTCAAAAAAAAAAAAAAAAGAAGAAGAAGAAGAAGAAGAAGAAAGCCACATATATAAAGTTAATTGGTTTTTAAGAAAGGTGTGAGGGAAATTCAATGATGGAAATAATAGGAAAACAGACTGACTGAAAACAACTAGATATCTATATGGAAAAACTGTCTTGTGTATTACATTTGTAGTATATATTTGTGACAAATTACAAATGTAAGCCTGTTTCACCCATGATCTGGAAAATCAACTAAGCATCTTTCACTACTATACTACTTTTCTCAAACCATAGGAATAGTATGAAGTAAAATTTGTTGTGAATTTGTGATTACATTGAGAACCCTAGCGTGTCATTTAGAGAACAGCTGGACTATATTACATAACATTTTACACTGTGGATGATGTAATAAAGATGGCGTTCTGTTTTTAGTCCTGCCCCCTGCATTCAACATGGGAAAAATTCAACGTAGGAAAAAATTCTAATTTAATTTGATAAGATATGTGTGCAGCTGCTGCAATAGAAGAATAAGAGTCATCTCTTTGCACAAAATTAAATCTCACAAGCAAATAGCTAAACAGCTTTGCGAGTTAATACATCTATTATAATTTATTTCTAAGATATCTTTTAGATACTAGAAGGATCAAGTTCACTCACTGTCTTTCAGGTACAAAGGATTCAGTATCATTATGATTAATGGAGGTTTACTAAAAAAAAAAAGAGAAGTCTTTGCTCTAACAAACTCAAATGTAAATATAATTAAGGTTTAATAGCCTGTTCCTTCCACTCATCATATTTTGAGAGAGGTCTCTGGAGAACAAAAGATCAGGCAGGTAAATGATTCTGATGTGCAGATCCTGGGGGCTTTGTCATTGGGTCAGGCTTGGCAGTCCTGCCAAGGACTTGTCTCCAGGTCAGTCTGTTGACACCAGAAAGTCGAGTTGCAGCTGAAATAATAACAGCTTCTCTCTTATGATTCCAATAATGCAGGACAGTCTCCCAATGCTGGGACAAAAGCTCTCATAGTGGAGTGTACTTTCTCTCATCTATACAGTGCTAGAAATATACCACATATTCGCTTTCTTTTTGCCCTCATCTCTGCAGTGGTGCCCCCACCCCAGTCTGCAGCCATGGTGCTTCCGTGCTATAGCATTACTGGAACTGTTCAAATTACAGGAGAAGTGATTATATTACCTTCTCTGGTTAAATGACAGGCCTGAGGATAGGATGCACTTTGAACACTGCCACTGGCTATGCCTCCAAATTCCAACCTCTCATTCATTTTGTGTTGATCCTTAGTTTGCTATTTATGAACCATATATCAAGGGCCAAGCTAAATGCTTTAGCTACATTACCTAATATAATCTTTAGGACATCTCCTCAAATAGATACTTTTGCTTCCCCCATTTTGTAATTATCTTACTTTAGGACAGAAAAGTGATTACAGAGATGAACTTCAAATGCAGATCTGGGTCCTCAAGAGCAAGCTCTCAATACTGCTTCATATTCCTTCACTGAACACTGAGATGACACATTCTAGATTCACCCAAAGTCCTAAGTACCTTTCTCTAATTCTCTTTGTAGTCATAGTACTATCAATCAGTTGTTTTGTCTAGGCAGAAAAGCTGAACTACATAGCACAGGATGAGATAAAGCAAAGTAAGAAACTGCTTTGCTTTTGCAGAGCCTTTGATCTTATTAAGATTTAGTGGTTTTCTCATTATGATGCACCGTCAATCACCTCTGAAACTTTATCAAATATTGATAACAGAAATTCTTATTTAATTGGTCTGGAGTGAATACTGAGCTTTGGGATTTTAAAACACATCCCCGTTATTTCTAAGGTGCAACCAAACTTGAGAACCAAATTTTTAAAAATTCTCCTATAAAACATCAGAACAACTATAATGTACAGCATGACATATTTTCAAATTGATTTATTTCTTACCTCTTTCCACAAAGAATTTGATGTGGCTAAAAAAGTACTCGGTACAGAATAAGTTCCACTGAGGGGTACAAAATTCTTGGTACTTGTCAAACAAGCCAAAGATGGTCTACTAGCTCTGTCTAGAAATAATTCAGGTACATTTTATTTCTCTGCTTTGGGTTTGCAAGGCAGCAGTGGCAGATTTTAGGGGAAAATAGTTGGTAGAAAATAGCTGATTGGTCCGGGTATTGTTTCTAGGTGCATGATTGGTCCAAACACTGTTTCCAGGCACTTGATTGGTCCAGTTTCTGTTTCCAGTGTGGAGCCAGTAGATTGCTTTGTCTCCCAGGGTTACTCAATCTGCAAAGTGATAACAGGTCTCCAAAGCTTGTGAGGAGTTATAATTTTTCTCCATTACAGAAGCTTACTGCAGAAAGTACCGGTATTTTAAGGATGACCCATAGGCATATTGCTCATTCATTTGATATCTTCCCTAAAGGTTATGAATTACTTAAAAGGCAGAAACTTACTAAATAATGTTTGCACAAGTCAAGGAGTGGCTAGAGAAATTCCATGAAAAATTCACAGGTGTTAAAGGACAGCCTTAAACCAGGAATGGTGGCATTCCTATAACCCCAGTATCTGGGAAGCAAAAGCAGAAGGAATACAAATTCAAGGCCATCCTGAGATATAATACTAAGTTCAAAGCCAGATTGGGAAACATATTGAGGCTCTGGCTCAAAGAACCGATCAATTAACCAGACAAACAAATGAACATCAAAACAAAATAGCAACCTTAGCCATTCAGTGTAGTTCAATTGTCTGGCTATTTTCTCTTTTCTTCCCCTTCTCAAGAGTATATGAACCTGCTCTCAGTTTAATGTTAGAAGGGGAAAATGGTTTAGAAATGGTGCGATAATAAACCTGAGAAAGAGGGAAAGCACTGCAATCCTCTAATTGAAATGTTCAATTGTTTTTATATTTTCATAGTTTTCCTTGGGGCATGAGTTGAGACAGGGTTTCTCTACGCTTCCAGGCTGGCCTCTGGTGACCCGCTGCTTCAGCTTTCCAGTGTGTGCCATCAAACCCAGGGCAAGGACCGTTTTTGAGTGGCACACATATATGCTGGACATTTGTGTTACTTAATTACCTCATTTTAAAAACTTAGCACTTGTGGAGAGGCCACATTGTGGCTGGTTGTGTTGCAAGAACTGAAAAAGCAGGTGGAAAGGAAACAAGATGGCAGCTTCTCTACCTAGTAAAGAAAGATGGGTATGAAAACCAGAGTCTGTAGAATGCGTTTTGCTTCATGGGCTTTGCACATGAATTTAATACTCTTAACAGTCCCATGAGGTTGCTACAATTGTTATATCTGTTTCCTAGGAGGGAACCAGGGTATAGAGTGGTTAAATAACACAAAGAGCAAATTTTAAGTTATCTGTTCTAGAAGGGAGTCAGGGACCTTTGAGGCAACAATTCTGTAGAATCAAAACCTTGAGTAATGATGTACATCATCAAAAACTTAAGATTTTTTTCTCTAGCTACCAACCTGCCTCAACTGATTTCTCTTATTTCCTTATCTGCCCTCAAAAAGTGACCTGAAGCTAACCCTATTGCATTCTCTCCTCTCTACATAAGGTCTGGATACACTCTTCGCTCAACAGATTGTATGCACCTGGAACCATAAGTAGGGAAGCAGTGCGGTGCAGTAAAAAGTGATCTGGCTTTTTTTTTTTTTTTTTTTTAAGATAGGGCCTCACTTTGTTGTTCAGCCTGGCCCTGAGCTCACTATGTAGCCCAGGTGAGCCTCAAACTCAGCAATCCTCCTGCCTTTGCTGCCCGAGTGCTGGGATTACAAACATAAATCACCACACCCAACCCTGTGGTGTGTGGTACTGATTACTGGTGGGTGTGAGTCATAGTGCCTGGTATTGTATGTGGTTACCTGGGATAGACCAGGCACCATGCGCTTGTTAGGCAGGTGGTGGAACTACTGAGCTAAATCTCTGGCCCAAAAGTGATCTGGATTTAAAGTCAAGAGACACTGGCTCTATTCTTGGGCGTTACAATCTTCTGGCCTCTTTGTCTGCCGTGGAGAAAATGCTATTTTCCCTAATTCGCTATGTTTTGTAGGATCAACAAGTTCACATAGATGAAATTACTTTATTTTATTTTATTTTTTTCTTTTGAGACAGAGTCTCGCTTTGTAGTTCAGGCTGGCCCTGAGCTCACTATGTAGCCCAGGCAAGCCTCGAACTCAGCAATCCTCATGTCTCTTCCTCCCGAGTGCTGGGATTACAGGCGTGAGCCACCACACCCAGCACTGTGGTATGTGGTATTGATGGCTGGTGGGTGTGAGTCACCATGCCCAGCATTGTATATGGTCACCGGGATCGAACTCAGGACCTTGTGCTTGTGAAGCAGGCACTGGAACCACTGAGCTAAATCTCCGGCCCTAGATGATATTACTTTTGTAATTTTTAAGTATTACATAGAGGAAAAAAGCAAAAATTTTAGGCAAATTGATATTAAATATAGGTTGTCAATTAAAACTCCCCAGTAAGAAAATGGAATATGCCAGGAGATAAAAGAACAATCCAGTATGGAGAGTGGTGTATCAATCTAAGAGCTTCACACTGAATTACATTCCACAGCCTTTTTTAGTTTTCATGTTAAGACAGGGTCTTGCTAGTCAGGCTAGGCTCAAACAAGGAATCCTCCTGTTTCAGCCCCAGAGTTCTGGAACCACAGGTATGTATCATCACACCTGGTTCATGCTCACTTATGCAGATAATTGTGTAAATGTGATAGTTTCATGTTTGAAAGACATGTTTAAAACATCAGCTACATATAAATTGTTACATATGAAATTTGTGGTGGCCTTATCTGAGATGCTGCCTGTGCAATCAGAAATTTTTTATTGTGATATAGGTACATTTTATATACACATCAGGATCACACCAACATCGAGAATTTGTACCAGTATATGACATGACTTCTCATTTTTCCCCATTCCCCCCTACCCACCCTACAAACTCACATCCTCTGTATACATGAGTTTGTTTCCCTTTTTTGGAAAAGAAAATATTGTGATGGTTAAAAAGGGGAATTGCCAGGCATGGTGGCTCATGCCTGTAATCCCAGCACTCAGGAGGCAGAGCCAGGAGGATTGCTGAGTTCGAGGCTTGCCTGGGCTACATAGTGAGCTCAGGGGCAGCTTGAACTACTACAAAGCGAGACCCTGTCTAAAAAAAGGGGGGGTAATCAATCAGAAATTTTTAATAAATTGCAAAACAAAAAACAGTGTCTGGTCAGAAAAGATCCCCAAGTGAATATTTGAAAAGTATTTGTCTAAGAAGCAAATGATAAGAATATATTGGTGGGGCCAGAGATTTAGCTCAGTGGTTCTGGTGCCTGCCTAGCAAGCATAAGGTCCTGAGTTAGATCCCAGTAACCATATACAACAATACATGGCATGGTGACTCATGCCCACTGGCAATCAGTACCACATACCACAATGTCTGAGAATGGTGGCTCATGCCTATAATCCCAGTACTTGGGAGTCAGAGGCAGGAGAATTGCTGAGTTTGAGGCTATCCTGGGCTACAAAGTAAATTCAGGGCCAGTCTGAACTACAAACCAGGACCCTGTCTCAAAAAAAAAAAAAAAAGAATATATTGGTGGCTCATAACTAGAATAACAAAGTTCCATTCCCCAATAGGATCTGATAGGTTCCAATTAATTTAGACACATAAAATGATGCCAAGGGCTGAAGATTTAGCTCAAGTGGTACCATACCTACATTGGAAGCACAAGGACCCGAGTTCAATCCCCGGTACAGAAAAAAAGATGTCAAATACCCCTGGCATTGTGACACAGGCCTATAATGGAAGATCACAAGTTGGGGTCCATCCTGGGCAACTTAGTGACTCAGGAGATACAGTCTTAAAATAAAAAAATAACAAGGGGTGGATGTAGTTTACTGCAAAGATGCTGGGTTCAATTCCCAGTTCTGGGAGAAAAAGCTGTCAAATATAGATCAGCACCAAGCAAAGATGTTTGGTTTCCAGTATAGCTACTGGTGAACATCCCAAGTTGCAAGTAGCAATGCAGGTCACAGTTTTTCCATTTCTTCAATTCAAAAAAGAGTTTTCCTTTGCAGATGTTAGTTATTAACCTCCCATAACAGAAAGGCTACTCAGTGTGTTCTCTAAACAGCAGCACTGGTATTTCAGAGTCTGCTAAAAATGTAGAGTCTAAAGTCCACCTCCGACCTTCTAAATCAGACTCAACATTTTAACAAGATTTCATGTATTTAAGTTGAGAGCATACTGCCGGCTGTGGACACTCCTGCCTGTCATCTAAACACTTTGGGGAACTAAGGCCGAAAGATATCAGACTTGGACACCAGCCTAGACCACGTAGGGTTTTGGAGGTCAGCCTGAACTACACAGTGCAACCCTGTCTCACCACCCAACCCCACAAAAAGGTTTAAACATACTGCCACAGGGGCACCTTTCAGGTGGAAGAACCTTTCAGGTGGAAAAACAAAACCTCTGTTCCTCAAGGGTGATTTTTTTCTCCCTGAAGACTGATATGCATGGAGAGAAGAGCTTGGATGAGAACAAAGCTTTCCTGCCTCTCTGGCAGGTTCCCATACTGCACAACCAGTCACATCCTGGCTCTTTCACTCCCTGCCTGGAGGCTCTAGGCAAGAAACCAAACCCCTCTCCAGCCTGTGCCTTCATCTCTCAAAGGGAGATGATAGCAGCACCTACATCACACCAAGTGGGCAAATTCACTGCACCTAGATAATCTCTAAACAAATGCTTTGTCTGTGGTAAGGCACAAAGCCACATAGAGTTAGGGTATTCTCAAATGAAAAGACAGTGTCCCCATCATTTCAATAGAATTACATTATAATGGCACCCAGAGGTAAGGAATCATTATTTCTGAAAATGTGCATGCTTTCCCAGGAGTGTTTAGAAAATAGTTTTGTTTTGTTTTTCCTTTTCATATGTTGTCTTTTCTAGCAGAGAAACTTATATAAACTAGACTGTAGAAATATCCTGCTACTCATCCTTATTTAATCTTCTGGTACTTCGGGCTGACCTCTCTCACTACAAATTTCATGACCAGGACCAAATCTAACGTTGGAGACATATACACACTGAGGCACTGACCTACTTTCCTTTTCACCACAGCAGTAGGAGGTTGGATTACCTGGCTTTTAGCTCCCTCTAACGTCCAACATGATTCAGTTATGCTTTAGAAAAATCATGGAGAATTTTACTTTCATCTTCTAATGCAAGCATTTTTGAAGATAATAAAAAGAACTTGGCAGCTCTGGCATACAAATACATCTAACTTCTCACCATTGCAGGGAAATGATTCAATATGTGTGTGTATATATACACATTATGTGTGTGTGTTCTTTGTTATACTTAAAATAATAGAATTCTTGGAGATACTTGGTAAGTAGAAGCCTTTCCTTTTTAGAACAGAAAGATTGGAATGACCTTTGGTGTTTCCCTAATTTTTACATTCACTATATGTCATCAAGCTCTAAAAATTAATGTCTTATAAGATTATCCAGTCACTTAACTAATTTAATGTATTATTTGCATTTGTCTGCTCCTAAGGAGAAGGGATTGGCCATTACTCCAGATTGGCCATTACTGCAGATTCAGGCCATCCAGGCCCTGTCTTTTGCAGTTCACTGGAGAAGTGCACTCACAAAGGGAAGGGAGAAATAGGGTTGCTAAATTCACCAGAGATGACCTTTTGCTGGTCACAGTGGTACATGCCTGTCAATGCAGCACTCGGAACGCTGAGGCAAGAGAATTGCCTCCTGGGGCTACACAGTGAGTTCAGGTCTTCCCTGGACTGCATAGTGAGACCTTATCTCAAAACATCACAAAAGTTGCCCTTTCCCCACTGTCTGGTTGAGGAGCATTGGAGGACTGTGAGATCTAAGAGAAAGATCAGTACAGGCTGTGTGACCAGATAATTAAGGACAAGGAGACAAACTCCCTCTTCCCTATTCTGGGGATGTGTTGTCTGAGCTCTCGGAACCTAGATGTAATTCTAGGGACACAAGTGAGCCACGAAGCTCCAAGAATGCTGGAACAGGGACTTCTTTGGCAGAAAGAGAGCACAAGATCAATATTGAGTTGCCCTAGTGAAAAGAGAGAGATGAAATACTCTTGCACAAAGGACTGAGCTTGGAGAATTTGGCTCTTGTGCTGTCTTTTAGAGAAGAGCCTATATTTATAGCCCTGAAGTCTTTTTTTTCTTTGGGGGGCCTTGTCTCTCTCTCTCTCTGAGACAAATCTATGTTTCAAGCTGGCCTCAAACTTTCTATGTAGCCCAGGTTGGCCTTCAACTCTTTTTTTTTTTTTTTTTTTTTGCTTTTTGAGACAGGGTCTTGCTTTGTAGCTCAGGCTGGCCCTGAGCTCACTATGTAGCCCAGGCAAGCCGCCACGAACTCAGCAATCCTCTTGTCTCTGCCTCCCGAGTGCTGGGATGACAGGCGTGAGCCACCACGCCCAGCATTGTGGTATGCGGCATTGATTGTTGGTGGGCGTGAGTCTCCACGCCCAGCATTGTATGTGGTTACCGGGGATCAAACTCAGGACCTTGCGCTTGCGAGGCAGGCGCCAGAACCACTGAGTTAACCCTCCGGCCCTGGCCTTCAGCTCTTGATCATCCTGCCTAGCTTCGTTAGTGCTGAGATTATGGTAAGTGCCATCACACTTGGTTCATGTGAAGATCTTGTTAAGGGAATGAGGTGTAGAACATGGACCTGTCCTGCTCTAGAAGCCATGTAGGGGCTTTCCCAGATGATAAGGGGCAAATTCCAGGTGGCAAGGGACTCACCAAGTAACTTCTAGTTGCCTTTACTTTGTTAGCATAATAAAAATTATTCTCTGAGGTAGAGATAAAATGGTAACGAGATGTACGTCACATGAAGAGGCATGATAAAGGGTACAGGTACAATGAAAGCTCCATCTCTGCCTGAACTGACATCGAGAGACCAGGTCCTTGGCTACTCTACAGTCATAAGAACTGTGAATCTTTGATTTTGCTTGGGTCAGCCTGGGGTTCCTCCCCCTATGGCCTTCTCCCTTGTTTCTGTGCCTGGCTGCTCCTGTCTGATTCTTCTGACAGTGGAAGAGCACTTATCTAATACACATGAGGTCCAGGGAGAAGGTGAAGAACATAAGTTTACACATTCCTAACAAAGCCTTGGAAAAAGTTCACGCAAGTAAGAATCCTCATGGTTAATCTTGTTTTGATTTATGACACTAGAATAGTTGTTGGCAGGTAGCAATTGACTACAATGTAGTTGAGCTGAGCCCATATTTATCTCATACAAATACACGTCTACACGTGTAGGTGGGAAGAAGAGACTTGATGTTTTTTGCCCTGAGGCTGTATCCTGAAGTAAGATATGAAACAACATCTCTTGCAGAAGGACATCTGGCTGTGAAGGGTTGCATTTTATTCACAGATCACTTTTTCTTTTTCTTTTTTTTTTCTTTTTGAGACAGGGTCTCGCTTTGTCGTTCAGGCTGGCTCTGAGCTCACTATGTAGCCCAGGCAAGGCTCGAACTCAGCAATCCTCCTGTCTCTGCCTCCCGAGTGCTGGGTTGACAGGCGTCAGCCACCACACCCAGCCAGATCACTTTTTCTTTTACAACATGGCCCTGAATGCCAGTCAATGACTTCAGTGCTCAAAGGAAGAAACCACCATGTAGGACAATTTTGAATTGTTTCCTGTTATCCAATACTTTGAGTTTAGAATGTAAACTCTGTGTGAGATGTGACTCATGTTCCTCTCTACTCCATCTTTAACCCAACTCGAGCTTTTAAGCTGGCAGGAGGTAGAGGTGCTGGGTCACTAGTAAAAGGGAGTGAGCCCCAAGTGCCACCAGGTTAGTCCCAGTCAGTTAAGGAAGATTAGGATTGATTTTTTAAAAGTTGATATCTTCTGACACTTTATTGGCTTTAGGAGCGTCCTCTGCACAGGAGGATCATCCACTGTCCTGGGATAGGGCAGTGGTGGTGAACCCATGTCACATGTGTTCTAGTGAGCTGTGTATAGCATTGAAAACTTTAAAAGGTTCATCACTGGCACTTCCTGAGGGACTTGATGAGGAGAATAAACAGTGTGAGCCTTTAATCAGCCTTTGGTAGTGAAGCCTGGAACTCAAAGCTGAACTCCCAGCAAAGAGATCACTGTTCAGTTTCAGAGGAGTCACCCTACTGTAGTAGCCTTAGAGGGGGACACAAACCGGCACTGGGAGAAAATTGGGAATAAACTCTACCAACCTAGAGAAATACTTTCCTCTAATATAATAACAGAAGAAAAGAGTTTCATTATGGAATAAACAATGAGTCAGGCTACGATACACCACATGGGCAATCTGCTGATGAGATTTCAAAGAGAAAGAGCAAGAGCTCACTCTTACATATCCAAGGACAGATAGTCCTTTATCTAAATGTTCTCAAGATGTACATAACTGGTCCTTCTGTAAGGTTAGCCTGATAATTGAAGTGGCCACCTAGAAAGAGAAACAAAGCTTTTCCTGTCTCTTACACAAACATTTCCTTACAGCCTTTAGGATTAAAAGGGAAGGCTCAACTCCCAAACTGACAGTGAGATAGGGGCACTATCATCCTTGATGTTTACATTTCAAAGAGATGGCACTCAGGCCCTGACTTGTAAAAAAGGCAAGAGGATTCACCTTTTAAAAGATTTATATACATATTAAGTTGAACAGAATTTACGAATACAAATTTTCTCAAAAGAATTGCTCTAGCCGGGCGTGGTGGCTCACGCCTGTAATCCCAGCACTTGGGAGGCAGAGGCAGGAGGATTGCTGAGTTCAAGGCTTGCCTTGGCTACATAGTGAGCTCAGGGCCAGCCTGAACTACAAAGGGAGACCCTGTCTCAAAAAAAAAAAAAAAAAAAAGAATTGCTCTAAGGAAAATTCTCTTATATTAACAGGAAAGCTCTCCCTTTGCCTAAGATTGCTCCTCCTGGCTAGATATCACTGTAGACAGCTAAATTAGTTAGAAATATTAGAGACAGTCAGACAGGAAGCAGCCCTCAAAGTCAGTGCAGAGGATAAGAACACATCAGAACTGTGGCTGGAGATGCATTCATTGAAGTCTAGGCCTCAAGATAAAGATGGAGTGACCATGCCTACTTACTTTCCCCAGGGATGAACACTGATCTACATACTTCCCCAAGGGTGAACGATAATGATTACTATCCTAAATAGGCATCAGCTACCTTGCGTGGGAGACCAAGACTTACTGATCCATCTCTTCCAGGAAAGGTCCCATAGTCATCCCTTCTAGAAAACATCCTTGTTCTTTCCATATACACTTGCTATATGACTTAGTTCCCCATTCGATTTATATTTCCTAAGTGACAATACTTGTAATCTTATTGGTTGATCAATTTTGTCCCAACTTGTACCCATCTTGTGATTTCATACCCACCTCATGCTTTTGCTCTATAAAGCTTCCTGTGTAAGCAGAGTCTGCAGCAACCCCCTTTCCAGGTCCCGTGTTGTTTCTCGGAGGCAGGTTTTGTCTATCCCTCAATAAATATGTCCTACTTTTTTTTTTTTTTTTTTTTT
>PVIC010041895.1:0-16045 GCA_004025085.1 Thryonomys swinderianus | reverse complement strand
ATCCCACCAAAAAAGAAAACTACAGGCCAATCTCTCTAATGAACATTGACGCAAAAATCCTCAATAAGATACTTGCAAACAGAATACAGAGAGTTATCAAGAAAATCATACACCCTGATCAAGTCAGATATATCCCAGGGATGCAAGGCTGGTTCAACATATGTAAATCAATCAGTGTAATACACTATATTAACAGACTCAAAGACAAAAACCATATGATTATCTCAATAGATGCAGAAAAACCATTTGACAAAATCCAACACCCATTTATGATCAAAGCCCTACAGATAATTGGAATCAATGGACTTTATCTCAATTTAATACAAGCTATTTATGAGAAACCAACAGCCAGCATCATACTCAATGGGCAAAAACTGAAACCTTTTACACTAAGGTCAGGAAGGAGACAAGGTTGCCCGTTGTCACCACTCTTGTTCAATATAGTACTGGAAACATTAGCCATAGCAATCAGGCAGGACAAAGATATAAAAGGAATAAAGATAGAAAAGGAAGAAGTTAAACTGTAACTATTTGCTGATGATATGATACTCTATCTAGAGGATCCTAAAAACTCAACCAAAAGACTGCTAAACTTAATTACCAAATTTGGTAGTGTTGCTGGATACAGGGTCAATGCTCAAAAATCAACAGCTTTTGTCTACACAAATAACAAACTCACTGAAAGAGAAATTGAGGAGTCAATCCCTTTCACAGTAGCACCTGGAAAAATGAAATATCTAGGAATCAACCTAACAAAGGAAGTAAAAGACCTCTACTCTGAAAACTATAGGACTCTGAAAACTGAGATAGAAAAGGAAACCAGAAAGTGGAAAGATATCCCTTGTTCCTGGGTCGGGAGAACCAACATTGTCAAAATGGCTATACTCACACAACTACTATATAGATTCAATGCAATTCCAATTGAAATTCCAACAGTATATTTCACAGAGCTAGAGAAAATAGTACAAAAATTCATCTGGAACCACAAGAAACCTAGAATAGCAAAAGCAATTCTAAGCAACCACGACATGGCAGGGGGTATTACAATCCACAATTTAAAACTCTACTATAAAGCCTCTGTGGTAAAAACTGCATGGTACTGGCAAAGTAACAGACCCGAGGACCAGTGGAATAGATTAGAAGACCCAGAAACAACTGTGGATACACTAAGTCACTTATCTTTGACAAAGGAACTAAACATCCCCAATGGAAGAAAGACTGCCTCTTTAACAAATGTTGCCGGAAAAACTGGGCTTTAACCTGCCAAAAGCTAAAGCTAGACCTGTCTCCTTCACCATGCACAAAACTAAACTCACAATGGATATGAGATTTAAACATTAAAACAGAAACAATAAGCCTGATGGAAAACAGGCTAGGTAAAACTCTTGGAGACATTGGCTTAGGCAGAGACTTTATGAATAAAACCTCTCTAGCACAAGAACTAGCAGAAAGAATCAACAAATGGGATCTCTTTCTACTGAAAAGCTTCTGCACAGCAAAAAAGTAGCTGGCACTGCTAAAAGCCAACCAACAACATAGGAAGAATATCTTTACTAGATGTTTATCAGACAAAGGGCTATTATCTACAATATATAAAGAACTCAAACAGATCAGCCTCCCCAAGTTTAAAGACCCAATTCAAAAATGGGCATCTGAAATCAACAGACACATCTCAGAGGCAGAAGTCAAAGCAGCCAAGAAACATATGAAGAAATGTTCAACATCACTGGTCATTCGAGAGATGCAAATGAAAATAACACTGAGATTTCATCTCACTCCACAAAGAATGGCCGCTATTACAAAATCAACCAACAATAAATGCTGGCGTGGCTGTGGGGAGAAAGGAACCCTTCTCCACTGTTGGTGGGATTGCAGACTTGTGCAAACATTGTGGAGATCTGTGTGGAGATCTCTCAGAAAACTAGGACTAGGGGTCCCATTTATCCCTCTGCTAGGAATAAACCCAAAAGAATTTAAAAAACCACACTGGAAAGACAAATGTACACCCTTGTCCATAGCAGCTCAGTTCGTGATAGCTCAATCTTGGAAACAACCCAAATGTCCATCAACTGGAGCATGGATAAAGAAGATGTGGTTTTTTAATAAAATGGAGTATTATTCTGCCATAAAGAATGACAAGAGCAATCCATTTAGGTGCAAATGGAGACACCTGGAGGATATACTAATAAGTGAAATCAATTGATCACAGATAGACAAATTCCGGATCTTCTCTTTGGCATGAACACCTGTAGATGCAAATGAGCTCTAGAAAGTAGGACAGCTTTTATAGAGTGCAAAATTTCTATAGGAAACTTGGTGTGGGAATGTGATGAGGGGAAGGAATAAATATGACACAGAAAGAAAATAAAGGAGCATTTATAAAGGGGGTGAGGAGGGGTGGGTGTGTAGGGATATGGGTAAAAATGAGAATTAACTTTTGTCATATACTGGTACAAATTCCCCAATGTTATACATGATTTTGAGATGTATATAAATTGTACCAATAAAGAATTCAATTTAAAAAAAAAAACCTCCTATAAGATACCCTGCTTACAGGCCTTCCAAAAGCATTCTTCCATCGTGCAAGAATTCTTAAAAAGGCAAACCACTCCTCACCAGGCTTTACATTCAGACACATTTCATTCAAATAAATATCAAGGAGTGTTTTTTTGTGGGGAGATCCCATAGTCTCCTAGGTGTAACTATGCTAAAAGGGAAGATAAATGGACTGAGGTTTTTGTGTGGTTGCCAGCTCAGCCTTAACAGTTGTGTGATCAGTACAAGAAAAAGTGGTTTAAATGTTTTTCTATCCAGCTAATAAATAGATCACTAAATATATCCTATAGTCATATCTTGAAAAATACACCTTCAAAATAAATTGAAAGTCTGAGTAAGCAAGTATTATGGAATGTAGACACTAATCAAGTTGGGTGTTCAGCACCCAAATTAAGTAGATTTTAAAACTTTCAATCTGGAGACAGAAACAGTATATAGTGTGCATTTTGAAAGAAATGTTGAGATTTATAGGTTGCTCAGAGTCCACTTCTATTGAACTTGGAGATCAATGTGTGCACAAATGGAAGCTATAAAGAAACTGCTGCTCTCACTTGATCATCCTTCCACGTTCATATCTGCCCGAAAAAAGAGGCACAGGAAGTCCTTCTTTTGTATATTTCCCCCTTTCATATTCCTCTCTGATGTCCCCAGAGAGTGGTGTTACACGGCAGTCTTCAGGTCCCAAACAACTCTTACCCTGTGTCCCACCTGTGATCATAACGAACACTTTGTTCATTACCCACAGGTGAGAGTCCCCACAAGGAGAGTAGGACAACTCCAGGGTTTCGTAGGCACTCCTTGCTTTGCGGGATGGTGTGATTCTGATGTTCCCATTGGTGTCTATCTTCCTTCTACTTCTGTTTTCTGCTCAGAGACTGTTCTTCATTCTGGCAGCAACTTTAACAACTGTCTTTATTTTACCCTTTGATATCCTCTCTGGCAAGTAATTACCATGATGTTCATACCAGTGCCCCAACAGAAACTTTAATATGCAATTTAGAATTTCATGGTACTGGCAAGGTAACAGACCAGAGGACCAGTGGAATAGATTAGAAGATCCAGAAACAACCCCAGATACACTAAGCCACCTCATCTTTAACAAAAGAGCCAAACATTCTCAATGGAGGAAACACATCCTCTTTAACAAATGGTACTGGAAAAACTGGGCTTTAGTCTGCTAAAGCTAGACTTATCTCTTTCACCATGTACTAAAGTTGCAATGTATTAGAGACTTAAACATTAATACAGAAACAATAAACCTGCTGCAAAACAGGTTAAGTAGAACTCTTGGAGACATTGGCTGAGGCAGAGACTTTATGAACAAAACCTCTATAGCACGAGAACTAGCAGAAAGAATCAACAAATGGGATCTCATCCTCCTAAAAAGCTGCACAGCAAAAGAACCCACTGGCACAGCTAAAAGACAACCAACAACATAGGAAAAAAATCTTTACTAGCTGTTTGTCAGACAGAGGGCTACCATCTAGAATATATAAAGAATTTAAACAAATCAGTCCCTCCAAGTTTAAAGACCCAATTCAAAAATGAGCATCTGAAATGAATGGACACTTATCAGAGGCAGAAGTCAAAGCAGCCAAGAAGCATTTGAAGAAATGTTCAACATCACTGGTCATTCGAGAGATGCAGATGAAAACAACACTGAGATTTCATCTCACTCCACAAAGAATGGCTGCTATTGCAATAAATGCTGGCGAGGCTGCAGGGAAAAAGGAACCCTTTTCCACTGTTGGTGGGATTGTAGACTTATACAACCATTGTGGAAATCCGTGTGGAGATTCCTCAGAAAACTAGGATTAGAGGTCCCATTTGACCCTGCCATTCCCCTGCTAGGAATATAATCAAAGGAATTAAAAGAATCATTTCATAAAGACATATGTGCACCCACGTTCTTAGCAGCTCAGTTTTGATAGCCCAATCTTGAAAACAACCCAGATACCCATCAACTGGAGAATGGATAAAGAAGATGTGTCTTTTTTTAATAAAATGGAGTATATCTCTGCCATAAAGAATGACAAGTTTCATTCTTTTATGTTCAAATGAATACACCTTGAGGACACATTAATAAGTGAAGTAAATAGGTCACAGATATGTAAATACCATATCTTTTCTCTGGTATTAGAACCTGTAGATGTACATGAGTTCTATAATGTATGATAGATTTTGTGAAATAAGGAATATTCAAATGGAATGTGGTAGGGGAAAGTAATGAGAGGAAAGAATAAATATGATTTGGAAAGAAAAAGAAAGCACATGTATATAGGGGGTGGGGGTTGTAGGGTGAGTAGGGATATGGGTAAAAATGAGAATTAACTCATGTCATATACTGGTACAAATTCCCCAATGTTGAGTGTGATTGTGAGCTGTATGTAAAATGTGCCAATAAAGAATAAAATTTGAAAAAGAATTACATATAAGGACTCATACACTCTTTTGAAAAGTGAAACATGACATCCCAGTGTTGTAACACAAATAAAATTATTTGTACTGCAATTATCTTGTGTAGTTCTGATTTTCCTATATTTTGTTGTAATGATACCCTGGAAAAGGCTTCTTTTTGCTAACCTGGTGTTGCATTCACTTTCTCCATACCAGCAGTTAAGCTGGAAGAATGGACATTCCAACTGGTTATCTGCCAGTACTGGTTGAAGCATGAAGAATTGCACTGTCATTTTACCTATGTTGATTTCTCCAGTGGCTTCTCAGGCCACAACTTGTCCCATAACTATAGTAGAGAGAAGAAGCATATAATTCCAAGGTGAGATGTATTAAACAGACTTATTTTTCAGCTTCTTTTTCATCCCACCTCCAGTAGAACTAATGCCTAATGATTCCAGGAAGTAAAAAGCAATCAAATTTCACTTGGTGTAAAGTTGAAGAAATTGTCCCATGTGAAAAGAATGTTTCTTTGCCACATTCCATAAGTGGCAATAAACAGGCAAATTCACTGGTTTTGATATAGTAGTATGAGCTTTCACAGGGCTCAGGTTGATTTCATTTTAAAAAGTTGAATTTATGGGACAGAGGATTGAAAGGTTTGTACTGACATGTTTAAAACCCTCTTTAAAAAGTGGCATATTGCGTCGTTCCATTTAAGTGTTCACACCACAGACTGAAACATAATCTGTTTACTGAAAAAACAACTTTTTATTGCGCTGTGAATAATTTCCCATTGAAAAAGAAAACAATGTACAGTATTTTAGTGCTTTGTGAAACATCTGGAAATTTTTTTCAGTTGTTAAAGCTATGAAGAATTTGCATTCACATTGAAATTACAGATTTTTAATTCAACACAGAACAACTTCAAGTGTCCTATCGAGTCAACCTAAATTTGCTCCAAAAAAGCCATGGTTTCCAAAGGCCCACAGAGCACTCAGAGAAACACAGCCACACACCGCTGCAGCGGCAGCCTGCTTTCATAGAGCACTCACTGGGGATGTTTTGCCTCTTTGTCCTCGGGGTCCTGAGCACAGTGTAAAGTACATTGTATTCGTTGGGTTAATACCACCTGCTCTAACAAATCCCCAGTCTCAGTAGTTTAGCATAGTGGAAGCCTATTTTTTCTTGGTCACCAGTGTAAGTATGTGAGGCAGGTAAGTAGCTCCTCTATAGAGGTGTGAAGACCCTGCTTACTGGCATCTGTGTGGCTGCTGTCTTTAACAAGGCTTCGGGCAGCTGGGGGAAAATATGGAGCACAGATGGGGCAGTGCCCATTATGAGGTTCACGTCTCATTGCCTACAAGTTCATTACATGACCGAAGAACCAGCAAAAAGGGAGGCAGCAACTGCAGGCTACTTGCCCCAGGAAGGAAAAGAAAGAAGTGCGACAGTTATCCACTCCTTAGAGCCTGGCCAGCAATTTACATCTGTAACTTTCCCCCTCCATTCAAGTATACACAGTATTTCTAGTCAAAAGGGCTTATCCAACCCTGTCAGGGGCTCTAGTGAAGCCCTCTACTGAGATATTAGGATATGTCTTCAGTGAGTAACAGGTACAGAAAGCCATTTGACTTAGGCACACTTCCTGACCTCAGCTCGGAGGCCTTGTGAAAGCTGGAAACAGCAAAGTAACCAGTGCAAACTCTGGGAAAGAGTGCAAGTTTTGAAGTCCAGACTCCCCTTTGCATTTCATTCCTTTTTATTTATTTTCCCCCCAAAGATTTATTTCTTAGCCATGAAGCTTCATGCAAATTTATGACTCAGGTGCTGCTTATAAAAACATCTTTGCACAGTTGTTTAAATGCTAATGGACAGGTACAATATTTAGACTTTAAAATGGTATGGCGATGAGCCATTTCTCTCAAGAACATGTCCACCTAGAAAGAACAAATTAAAAAACACATGATGAAATCAGGTGTGTATTCTTCTTCTCCTACTACATACCTTCTTCTTCAGCCTCAACTAATGGGCATGGCTTTTTGTTACCATCACATGCCACCCCACTGAGTCTCTATTTACATGGCAGCCCTCTCTCTTGGACTCTAAATTCTATGAAGAAAAAGATCTTATATTCCTGGTGCACCCTAGAACATGTCACAATATCCAGCTCTTAATGGGTCTTTGTTATATATCTGTAGAATAAGATTATACTGAACACAAGTTAGAAACTCCATAGACATCAAAAGAACTAAAGTTACTAGTGCCTAAAAGAGAAAGAACCGCACATCTGGCTCAAAAGAGGAGAGGAAGGGGAGAATATTTTCAGAAGCATTTCAAGTGGCCTGTAAGGGAAGGGTAGAGTTGCAACAAGCAGAAACTCTAGGGTGGCATTATAGGCCAAGGTGCACATTGTGTAACTGTTGGGTCAGGGAGCAAAGATCTGTCTCAGCAACAGTTAGTATTCTGGTTGATCATGTGCCTGAAGCATGGGAAGAGAGGCTTGGAGACGGGTGTGGGGAAGGTGAGTTGTGGCCATTCTAGGAAGGATTTTAACTCTCATGGTCTGGAGGCCCTCGTGGAGCTGGGGCATGTCTTGGTGCAGAGAGGATCCATCTCCCAAGCAGGTCAACGATGCAATGTTGGTGGAGGTGAGAAATGAAACAACTTCTTGGAAGACAAGACAAATGTCCAAGCAAAGAGCAGAGCCCTTGCACAGGGGGAATGAAGCAAGGAGGGCCAGGACAATGGCTCTGAACAACCAGCCAGATTTAAGGAACAAAGGCTTGATGCGAGAAATAAAGGTAAGTAGAAAGGATAAGAAAGGAACTGTAATTTTTTTTAATAAACCAAATTTTATTTAAGTCCTGTCAGTTTTAGGGTAATCATTAGGGAAGGGTTTTTTTTTAATTGAATTCTTTATTGGTACAATTTATATACATCTCACAATCACACATAACATTGGGGAATCTGTACCAATATATGACACAAGTTAATTCTCATTTTTATCCATATCCCTACCCACCCACACCTCCCCTCCCACTATATACATGCTCTTTTATTTTCTTTCCAAAACATATTTATTCCTTCCCCTCATTACATTCCCACACCAAATTTCCTATGGAAATTTCCCATTCTACAAAAACTGTCATGCTTTCTAGAGCTCATTTGCATCACAGGTGTTCATGCCAAAGAGAAGATCTGGTATTTGCCTATCTGTGATCTACTTATTTCACTTATTAGTGTATCCTCCAGACGTCTCCATTTGCACATAAATGAATCAATCTTGTCATTCTTTATGCAGAATAATACTCCATTTTATTAAAAAACCCACATCTTCTTTATCCAGTCTCCAGCTGATGGGCTTTGGGGTTGTTTCCAAGATTGAGCTATCACGAACTGAGCTGCTATGGACAAGGGTGTACATTTGTCTTTCCAATGTGGTTTTTTAAATTCTTTTGGGTTTATTCCTAGCAGGGGGATAAATGGGACCCCTAGTCCTAGTTTTCTGAGAAATCTCCACACAGATTTCCACAATGTTTGCACAAGTCTGCAATCCCACCACCAGTGGAGAAGGGTTCCTTTCTCCCCACAGCCACGCCAGCATTTATTGCTGGTTGATTTTGTAATCGCGGACATTCTTTGTGGAGTGAGATGAAATCTCAGTGTTGTTTTCATCTGCATCTCTCAAATGACCAGTGATGTTGAATATTTCTTCATATGATTCTTAGCTGCTTTGACTTCTGCCTCTGAGGAGTGTCTGTTCATTTCAGATGCCCATTTTTTTTATAAATTGAATTCTTTATTGGTACAATTTATATACATCTCAAAATCATGTATAACATTGGGAAATTTGTACCAGTATATGACACAAGTTAATTCTCATTTTTACCCATATCCCTATCCACCCACACCTCCTCACCCCCTTTATACATGCTCTTTTATTTTCTTTCTGTATCATATTTATTCCTTCCCCTCATCACATTCCCACACCAAGTTTCCTATAGAAGTTTTGCACTCTATAAAAGCTGTCATACTTTCTAAAGCTCTTTTGCATCTACAGGTGTTCATGTCAAAGAGAAGATCCGGTAATTGTCTATCTGTGATCTATTGATTTCACTTATTAGTATATCCTCCAGGTGTTTCCATTTGTACCTCTGTGGATCGATCTTGTCATTCTTTATGGCAGAGTAATACTCCATTTTATAAAAAAAAAAACACATCTTCTTTATCCACTCTCCAGTTGATGGACATTTGGGTTGTTTCCAAGATTGAGCTATCACGAACTGAGCTGCTATGAACAATGTCAGATGCCCATTTTTGAGTTGGGTCTTTAAACTTGGGGAGGCTGATCTGTTTGAGTTCTTTATATATTGTAGATAATAGCCCTTTGTCTGATAAACAGCTAGTAAAGATTTTTTCCCATGTTGTTGGTTGTCTTTTAGCAGTGCCAGTGACTTCTTTTGCTGTGCAGAAGCTTTTCAGTAGGATGAGATCCCATTTGTTGATTCTTTCTGCTAGTTCTTGTAAGGAACTGTAATTTTAAAACTCCTTTTAAGAAAACTACATCTTCAGGACACAAAGTTACCATATCTTTTCTCCCACTTCCAGGCTTCTCACCCGTAATTTCTAAGAGTCTGAACAAATACAATAAGCCCATAAATAGGGCTTGTGCCTTCCTTCTCTACACTGGGATCATCATTGTCTTCCAAAAATATAGATCCATAAATTCACAGACTTTGATCCTCAAGGAAAGAGTGTTACTAACTGGTTACTGTACCTCTAAACTTCATACAAATGCAGATGATTTGCACTCTAAACTAGTCCAATAATGGGTGAGTTGACAGACACAAGGAATACACAGCCTAGACTGTCATGTTAGGGACACCCTGAAGACCACATAACACCTCCAGCCCCAGGTCATAATGCTCCTCTGCCTCAAATGCTCATATTCTTTTCTGGGTGTGGACTTCTTCAGTTCTGCTTCGTAAATCTGCCTGTGCTGCCTGAAGTGTTCTTCTGTAATGAAAATCAGTGAGTCTACTGTGTTGAGGGGATCAAGCTGAGGTCCCCATTTTCTCTTTGGGGAGATAACTTCAAACCCAAACCAGTGATAGAACCAAGGAGGAAGAAGTGTAAGGTCAATGAAAATACACCATTTAAGGGAAGAGGAATTTGGGGAAAAGGGCTGGTGGAATAATTAGGAGGAAAGTAAATACTTTTGAGACATTGAGCTTTGGGAGGATCAGGGAGCTGCAAAAGTAAGACACAGCATTGTGGGACTGACGGGAAGCTGGGAATGCAAGGCTGTTGGGAGCAGGGGGCAGGACAGCAGGAAAGAGAGTCATTTGGCCTAGGTACTATCATCTTGGGACAATTCAAACAGGGACTCTTAGCATCACTCTAAATAAGTACTATAGTCTGCATGGCCTGCAAAATTCATGTGCCAAACCTAAGTTTCTCTTGAGGTGACATTAATAGGTGAGGTTCTGGAGATGTATTGAGTCATGAGAACTCTGCCCTTGAGAGTGGATAAATCTCTTACAAAAGGGCCAGCAAGAACAAGCTCAGGCTCTTTTTGCCTTTCTGGTTTTCCACCCTACATGATCACAGCATTAATGCTGGGTGTGGTGGCTCACACCTGTAATCCCAGCACTGAGGCGGCAGAAGTAAAAGGATTGCTGTGTGTTTGAGGCTTGCCTGGGCTACATAGTGATTTCAGGGCAGCCTCAACTACAAAGCGAGACCTTGTCTGGGAAAAAAAACCCCAAAAACAAAAAAACAAAAAACACAGCATCCATCATTCATCTCTTACAGAGGATCTGGCGACAAAGTACCATCCTGAAGCAAAGACAGGGATTTCACCGGACACCATACTTACTAGTGAGGTGCTCTCCAACTTTGTATCCACCAGACCTATGAAAAATAAATTTTCATTCTTTATAAGTTACCAGGTCTCAGGTGTTTTATTATAGCAGTAAAAATACACTGAGACAGTAAGGATATCTATCTATCTATCTACCTATCTATCTATCCCTTGAATTCATGTAGTGTTGACCATTTGATAAACATAAATTTTATAAAAGTATCACACTTTTGCATCCATACTGGAATATTTTTCAATGTTCTAATATGCCTGGAAACTTTTAAAAAATAGAAATGTCATCTGAGAACTCTTTCTGGAGTTCCCTCTTAATTTGTACCTATCTTCAACTGTAGCAATCACTCCATTAAGTAATGGAAATTTTTCATCAGTTGCCACTTTCCTACCTACTCATCTCCTTGGCTGCCTGAGGACCAGAATGCTGCCCTGTTTAGCTGGAATCCCAGTAGTTAGTCTGACCTCTGTTAAAAAGAAAGCACATTCAAAATATTTTGGGAAGAATAGTAAGCAAAAAGCAACTCATTTGTATTGAAGTAATAACTACAAACACTGAAGAAGTGAAAGACTATATAGAAGAAAGACATCTTTCAAAAAGCAACAAAAGAAGTCCTGTAGTATAGTAATCATTCCTAAGATACAGCAGTTCTCAAGTGCAATCCATGCATTTGTGCTCTTTTTTGTGAAGCTTCCCTACACTACAAGGTGAGTTCTGTCCAAACTGGTGTTGGAGTGTGGGTGAAGAGTTGGAAAATATCAAGGGAAATGCTGACTTTCAGCTTTTTAACACTTTGGATTCCCCTTTGGGGCCCATAGGAAGAGTTTCTTCCCTAAAAAAAACTCAACCACTTTTACAACTCCTTTCTCCCTTTAGCGCCTGAGTACATACTCATGCACTGAGATGAAGTCAAGATGTGGAAGATTTAAGTAGATTTGAAGTGAAGGTAAAACAGTCCTGGACTTTTTTCCTTCCTCCATTAAACCTTGGGCAGATTGCTTCAAGAAGAAAGAACAACACATTGCCCAATTATGATAAGAATATGCTTTCAATACACCTGTTTTATTTCTCAAAGCCGACTTTGATGACCTTAATTTTACCTATGCTATGGTATAAATTTTCACTGAGAGCTTTATCTCATCCTGACACCAATTAGCACATGAATTTCAGCAGAAGAATCCACGGCAATTTAATCCATACCTTCGAAGAAAAGGAAACACTAATCGAAATGAAGACTGTCCCAAAACCAATTGAACAGGTGTGCATTTCCATAATGGCTGCACAATTCAGCAAAGAGGTGGTGTTTGCTGCTTTTGCTTGTGAACTGAATTAGTAATCGTCACAGGCCCTGTCTCCATGATTGAAATAAATTACTTTGTTAAATTGCGAAGTAGGTTGACCCATCTGTTGGCCCATGAATGTTCAGATTCTCAGAGGGTTTATTATTCCAAATAATGACTGCCATATGCAGCGGTAAACAGTTCCTTTAAAACTGACTGAAGGATTTGGAGCTACTTTTGAAGGCAATTTATAAAGCTATTCATGTTCCCCTAAAAGAATCTGCCCTTCAACTAAACTTCTAGAAAAGTTGTCTTGATCAGTTAATTCTGGTTGAGACCTCATGTCCTTTTGGGGGCGGAAAGGAAAAGCCGAGAGCAGAGACACACACTCTAGGAGGACCTACTATGTGTCAGGCACAGAGCATTTGCCAGTGCTGCTCCAAGGAGCCTCACGACCACTGTGTGAGGAGGGCATTATTATTCTGGAGAAAACAGGAGGTCAGGGAGGGTAAGTGGCCCATTCAAAGACAACTGCTGTCACAGAAAGGGGATGGAGGTCCAGTCCACCCAGCTCCAGGACAGACTGAGATACTGGAGCATCTGATAAAAGTGTCTATCTTGAGAGGCACACTGAGAATTCTGTACATTTACCATTTAAACACCAGAGTGCGACAGTACTGATGCCACTGTTCTGATTCTGCTTGGCTCTCCTTCTCTGAACACCAAGCTCCACTCTTGCCTTCTGGAACTCCCGTTTATGGAGGACAGACCAGGGTTTTGAATTTCCTTTGCCAGGAAGCAGATAGAAACATTTTAAAGACAAAAATGAAGAGGTCCTCTTTTCATATGTGTCTTTCCTTGCTTTAGATCATCCTCATCTTCAAATCCCTGAGGAGGGTGTGTGCTCTGCACACACAAAGTCCATAAACTGCTCCGACCACGACCCAGGCCATGATTTGTTCATGATGTTCACAGCGACTCTCTGGGACTAGGTTACAGATGTTAAATTGTTGATGGATGGGCCCACGGCCAGCACATGGTCGGCTCTTCTGGTATTCAACGGCAGTATTAATCATGTGTGGAAAGGTATTTTCCCCCTCTGTGAAAAATGAAATGGCTAATATACAATACGGAATGAGTGCCCTGGAACAATTCCTTTTCTGAACGGGAAAAGAATAAAGCTATTAAAAGAATAAACTCCTGTATGTGACATGATGACAGTGGGATTTTTTGACGAGCTAAATGAATAAGCTCCCTTTCCTTTGATTTATGCTGGCGCAGAGTCGTTCAAAGCTTCAAAAGGCAGAGAGCACATTTGGAGACGCCAACAGTCTTCACTCTCTTTGTTTCAAGGCAGTGAGAGGCTGATGTTGGGCCAAAGGCAAGCATTTGACAGGCGGGGACCTGGAGAGGTCGGCGACTGGCTGCTCAGTCACAGAGGGGAGAAGAGGTGCCTTGGGGGGCTGCCAGGCCCTTTGGTTGTAGCCGCCTGCTCTCATCTCAGCACCCCCTGAGGCAGCTCGGCATGAGCCCAAGCCAGGCCCTGCCTCTGCAGTGGGTCTCGTCCCAGGACCAGAGGAAATCAGAACTGTTCCTTTCCTGTCAGCTTGAATCCCAAGAAAAAGGCTAAAAATTAGTGTTGTTTTTCACCTCCACCAAAGATGGAACCGGAGAGAAACAGAACTCACAATAAGATCTCTAGAGAAAGCTTAATATGTAAAGATAAATTCCTGACACAGTGTATTGAGCATCAGAAAGGATCACTTAGGTCATGTCCACTGAGGCAAAACATGTAATTAATTATGTATTTTGTTTATTTAAAGTAAGAGCACATCTATATAATTAGATAGATAGATAGATAGATAGATCGATAGATAGATAGATAGATAGATAGATAGATAGATAGATACACGCACACACATTATACCCTACTCTATAAATGGGTATTGAGAAAAACATAAAACATAGGCAAATCCAAATTCAGAAGCATTTAATGAAATAACCAACCAGTACTCTTCATGGGTAGCTGTCACCAGACAGGGGTAGATGAGGAAAGAAAACCATAGACAATGCAAAACCGGAGACTGGATCTTGAACTAGATAAAGGACATGGTAGGACAATGAAGAAATTTTGATTAACTGATAGTTAATCTTTCCTCTGTAAATTGGTTTAGCCATGTTCTGTCAATATTAGTCCTCTGCTTGAAGATGACTGTACTCTTGTCATGTAAGAGTCTAATATTTAAAGAAATCTTTATATCATTTCTACAACTTTTTGGTAAAGCTAAAATTGTTTCTGAGGGAGCTACTTTTTAAAAAAGATGTGGATGCAGAAAGAGCCACAATAAAAAGCAGCAACTCGGTGCCTAATGTTCTTGCACCCTAGTTTATTTCCCACAAGCACTCTTAATTCTTGTAGCTATTTCTTGAAACTATTGTCCATGTATGACTAAATATTATGCTTAACACACTACGTTATGTTTTAGTAATTTTACACAATAATGACTGTTTTTTTACTATGGTGAATGAGAATTTAGATTACTTTCTCTGGTCCTCTCTGCTCTTTCTGATTCTTCTTTCTTTTTCTCTTTCTAGTACTAGGGACTAAACCCAAGACCTCCATGCCAAGCTATATTCCGACCCCTTTGGGTTTTATGTTTCATTCTGAGACAAGGTCTTGTTGAATTGCTCATTTTCCCAGCCTAACCTTGAACTTTCAATCCTCCTGCTTTAGCTTCCCAGAGTGCTGAGATTAGAGGCATATACTACTACACTCCACCTCCTAGTTTTTAAAAAATTCTTATTTTGAAATAATTTTAAAATTTGGAGAATGTTGCAAAGACCATAAAGTTCCCAACTACCCTTCATTTAGATCTCTTTTCTGTTAATATCTTAGATAACCATAGTATAATTATAAAAACTAAGAAATTAGCAGTGACACAATACTGTTAATTAAACTGCAGATTATAATGGGATCTTTCTGCCCTTTCACTGCAGGACTCATCCAAGATACCACACTGTATCTAGCTGTCATCTCTCCTAGTCTCCTCTAGTCTGTGACAGCTCCTCTATTTTTCCTTATGTTTATTGACCTTGATGTGTTTGAAAACTACTGGTCAAAAACTCTGTAGAGTGTCCATTCATTTGAATGTATTTGATGTTTTCTCAGAACTAAACTGAGTTATAGATTTTTGGAGGAGCATCACAGAGGATATGTGCCCTTTACAACATTTCGAGGGTATAATATCAATATATCTTATTGCTCATGAAGTGAACCTTGATAACTTGATTAAAGAAGTGTCTGTTTCTTCAAGGAAATATTACTAATTTTCCTCTTTTCATTAGAAGCAAGTCACTAAATCCAGCCTGTGCTCCAAGGGAGATCAATTAAACTCTAATTCCTGGAAAGAGTAATATCAAAAGAATCTGCAGACACACGTTAAAACCTCCAGAGTAATAAATGAACACTTTGGAGAAGTTACTTTGAGGTGAGGCAGGTCTCCATTTTCTCTTTAAAATTTTACTCACTATTTCTAACATTCCTCAGTGGGTCTTGCCTACGGCAAGCATTATTGTGCAGTTCTAATGGTGATTTTGTTTCCCTCAATCTTACTGTATATATTAATCTAAATTTTTCTCTGAAGAATGACTCTTGGGCCCGAGATTTAGCTCAGTGGTTCCGGCACCTGCCTCGCAAGCGCAAGGTCCTGAGTGGGATCCCGGTAACCACATACAATGCTGGGCGTGGAGACTCACGCCCACCAGCCATCAATACCACATACCACAGTGCCGGGCGTGGAGGCTCACACCTGTAATCCCAACACTTGGGAGGCAGAGGCAGGAGGGTTGCTGAGTTCGAGTCTTGCCTGGTCTACAGAGTGAGCTCAGGGCCAGCTTGAATTACAAAGCAAGACCCTGTCTCAAAAAAAAAAAAAA
>PVIC010041894.1:0-16031 GCA_004025085.1 Thryonomys swinderianus | reverse complement strand
TTTTTGGGACCGGGTCTCGCTTTGTAGTTCAGGCTGGCCCTGAGCTCACTATGGTGCCCAGGCAAGCCGCCGTGAACTCAGCAATCCTCCTGTCCCTGCCCTCCGAGTGCTGGGATTACAGGCGTGAGCCACCACGTCCGGCATTGTAGTATGCGGTGTTGATTGTTGGTGGGTGTGAGTCTCCACGCCCAGCATTATATGTGGTTACCGGGGATCGAACTCAGGACCTTGCACTTGCGAGGCAGATGCCGGAACCACTGAGCTAACCCTCCGGCCCAGAAGCTATTTTCTTTAAAAGTACCGAGCATCGGAAATTTTATTATTGCAACAGAAACAGACTAACACGATTTTGGTTTTTGGTTCTCTACTGAAGGAACACTAAGAAACACACAGTTCCTACTTTAAGTTTGAAGGCAGCCATGGAAGACAGTCAAGGGAGAAGAATTAACCCTTTCTTGGGTCCTTCTGAACTGTGCCTGCCACACACAGACTGGGCCACAACAGCAGCTGATGGTGCGAAGGAACGTCTAAAGGTTCCAAAGCCGACTGACTAGAGAACCAGTTCTGGGCCCTTTGTGACCTATTTTCCTGCTCTAAAAATCCACAGATAATTTCCTTTATATAATTTCTAAATTGGTCCTTAAAGTATAATGAGTTTAATAATAAACACAGCAGAAAATATGGAATTATGTCTGCAGGATCAAAAAGGAAAGGTGCAACCTTTCTCGGTGAATTTCAACTATTACAAAGCATCAACAACTATACAGGGGGGAAAAAAAAAGATCATCTCTTGGAAAGGTAGAAACTGCCTGATACATGGTGTTGGACTGCCTGGTCAGCTTTTAGGTCCGAAATGCTTAAAACTTTAGTCCCTTTTGTTTTGAAAGTTAAAAAGTCCATCAAATTTTACTGTATTTTCCCCATTTTACTTTTCCTTAACCTTTCAAAGACTACCTGGCCTTGCAGGAGACCAGTTTGAAACCCCACTGGGCAGGCTTTAGATATTATTGATTTGGCTTATAATTCCAAGGCCTATATGTGATTTGTTAACTGACCCTTTGGCTGCTGTATGGAGACAGATTTCCCTGTGTCAACAGTCACAACTGAGGCCTCAGTGATTCATGAGGCTGTGACATCTTCAATAGCAGGGAAACACTGCAGTTCAGGAATTATGACTGTGCAGCCATTCTCCAAGATCAAACATTAGCAACAGATAACATGGGGTGTTTGTTAGCTAAGACACGTAAGATAACAGAGGTGGCTTGTTAACTGTGACCTGCCCTTCTCAAGAATACATAGCTACTCTCCTTTTACAGCCTGGCCTTTAGTTCATTAGCTCTGCTATTCCTTTCATCTGCCTTGATGCCTCTTTGGTTGTTATCATAAATACTGGCCAATCCTGAGCCCACAGTCTTAGCCATGCAAAAGCTAAGATCAGGTGATCTTAGCCAGGAGAGGACTTAAATTAATTCCCAGCCCGCATGTAATAAACTATCATTCCTTATTCTTTATATATTATTCTCTCCTCCCTTCCCATCCCCTCACGCAGGTGGTCAGGCATGCTCTGGTATGGATTGGGCTATCAACTCACTGTGGCCTGTTTATATCCATGGTCTAGCACCACTGGTCAAGATTAAACACAGTTACTCCTAATTAATTGTACATACATTTGTTCCCAATCTCCATTCTTCTACTCCAATTTGTGTAGGGTTTTACGTAGTTTTTTTCTTTTCTAGTGTTAAAAACCAAACCCAGAGCCCTATGGCTGTGATCACACACTCTCCCACAGAGCTCCATTTCCAGTGTCCCTCAGCACAGTCTCACTCCATCTTTTAGAGTTGAATTCTGTCCCGTAAATCTATCCAGAATGATCTGTCCCTGAACTTAGAACAATTTTTGTCAGCACAATGTATTTGACAGTGTGTTGTACACCTGTCACAGCACAACTCTTTTCTCAGCAATTTTATTATATTGTAGAACATCACTCAGGTAAGACTTTGAAGAACTCCACACTGTTGGAGTGGAATGTGTGCCTCATGTGTGCACCTACTTAAATAATTTTTGAGCTTTGTCCATTGCAATGATTATAAATACTATGACTCATTTCACTCTGATTTGTGCATGGAATCTGTTGCTTTAAACAAGATGTCTGGGTGAACCCTGTGCTTCAGTTCCATTTAACACTGAGCAAGGCACTGAGGCTACAAAGGTAAGTGAAAGCCACACAAATGGTTTATTGGCCACCAAAGAAAGAACACAGCCCAAGCCAGCTCTGCTGCAAAAATACAGGGAGCACTACAGATGATAAGAGAAAGTAAATCAATATTAGCACCTGGAAGCTGTCTAGGCCAAAGATTTTTGGTCAGAAAGATAGGAAGAAGGGAGCAGAGAGAGAAAACCAGCACAGTGAAGAGTCCTTGATGGTACAGAAGAAGCTGTGATTAGATTAGGGTACCAGAAAGCAGCAGGGAAGGAGCTGAGCATCACCCTGTGTTCTGAGATCAGAAACTGCTACTCTTCCCCCAGAAAAACTAGTCCTGCAGTCCAGAGAAAGCTCATGAGTGAATTATTGTGATAGCCGGTTAGCAGCTCCTCCTCTGCTTTCTATTCCTAGTTTATAGTAGGTTTGAAAAGCAGCTGCAACACTCATTCCTAGTCCATCTGCCAGGCTGCTCACATGAGTTTCACTTTCTAATAAACATTATTCTCTTTTACTTTATGAGTTTCTATAATTTCCCTGGCAGTACTGAAATGACTCTACCTCCATTCTGCTATGAAGCCTAGGGATATGATTCCTATGAAAGATTTTCATCTGGATTTAAAGCTCTATCTGGTTATGTATCCTTTCTTGAGTATAGGGTATTTCTAGTTGGGTTGTTGTTGTTGTCATCGTCATTACTGTTGCTGGTGTGGTAGAATAAAGCATTATTTCAGACTGGATGACTGTATCTTGTTGCATTTTCAAATGAAACACCATAGTATAATATCATTTCCATCCTTCTATCTCCCCTGCTAGTAGTGTGTCCAGAGCAACACTGTGACATAGAATACTCTAATAAGCCACACAGGAAGTAGATCGGATATGGACTTTGGTAGTGCACTGATCCAAATTTAACTAGTTCCACTGGATTCATTCATTCATTCATTACAAATTATTCAACAATGATCATCTACCACACACTTCTTCTAGACTTCATTATTGTAAGATGAAGATAAATCTATCTAGTGAAAGCCATCTGGTTTTAGTAATTCCTTTTCTAGTTGTACATAAATTGCAATTGTATTAAAATTGTAACAATCAAACACTCCCTAAGAAGTCAGACCAGGACCCGGCAGAGTTGGCAAAGGTAGAGTTGGCAACACAGGGATCTGGGTCCCACATGGCAGAAGTGCCCAGTGATGGACGGCAGCAGAGCACAAAAAGGCCATCACTATAAACTCAGGAAGACAGTGCACTGGTGAGCAGCAGAGAGGACCACTCTGGGATGGTTGTTGATCATTGAAGTCAAGCAGGAGAGTCAAGAGAATCACTGAAACAAAGATGTAGCAGACTACAGTGTGGGGTAAGTGGTGGCTATCAGCACTTCCTACAAGAAGGTGGACTGGCTATTGAAGAAGGGTGGCTCAAATCTGCAGTGGAACTGTTTAGACTTCAAACCCACAGGAGTTCAGGGAGCTTAATCCTGGCCTCTCAGCCAGAAATCAGCCTGAATTTCAGTGGACTATGACTGGCTTACTGAAAATAATCAGTTTGGATCCATAAACTGCCCACACTGTATATTGGTGATACCAGAGATACACCTTCAAAAGGAGATTTTCTTTTGTTTTCTTTTCTCCTTCTCCCCATTCTTCTCCTCCTCTTCACATTCTTCTCAGTTGCACATAGACTATTATCCAAAATAGACCACAGGTCAGCTCATAGAATATGCTGCAGTAAGTGCAAAGGAATTGAAATTATCCCCTGAATAATGTTAGATCACAGAGCAATGAAATTAAGAGACCAACAGCAAAAAGACACAATTCCTGAACAGCCAATTGGTCAGGGTGTAGATGAGAGCAAGAAGAAATTAAAGAAATTACACAGTTTTTACAATTAAATGATAATGCCAATACAACATACCAAAATTTATGGAACATAATGAGAGCAGTCCTATGAGGGAAATTCATAGCAGTGAATGCCCATATTGAGGAAATAGAGTGAGCTCTAATAACCTAATGCTGAGCCTCAAGCATCTAGAAAAAGAAGAGCAAGATAAACCCAAACTTTATACAAGGGAAGGAATTACAAAGATCAGAGCAGAAATCAATACAATGAAAACTAAGAGAAAAAAATCAATGAATTGAAGAGATGATTCTTTGAAAGAATAAAGAAAACTGACAAACCTTTAACCAACCTTATCAAAGAAAGCAAAGAAAAGGCTCAAATACATGCAATTAGGAATGAGAAGGATGAAATTACAACAGGTCCAACAGAAATCCAGAGGATCATCAGCATGTACTTTGAGAATCTGCATCCTAATAAGATGTAAAACACAGAACAAATGGATACATTCCTAGACACATATGAATTACAAAAGTTGAACCAAGAAGATCTAAAAATTCTAAACAACCCAGTATCAGCCAGTGTAATTGAAAACAAACTTAAAAATTTACCAACAAAGAAAAGCCCAGGTCCTAATGGCTTCACTGCTAAACTCTACAAGAAATTTAGAGACCTAATGTCACTACTTCTTTGTCTTCTGTTGTTTTTCTTTTTTGTGGTACTGGATATCAAACTCATGACCTTGTACTTGCAAGGCAGAAAACAATACCATTGAGTTAAATCCCTGGCCTGCCACTATTTCTCAAACTCTTTAATGAAAATGAAAGGAAAGAAATACTCCCAAATTCATTCCTGGAAGCAAGCATTACCTAGATTCCAAAAGCAGAGAAAGACCCAACTAACAAAGAGAGCTACAGGCCAATCTCTCTAATGAGCATGGATGCAAAAATCCTCAGTAAGATATTGGTAAGCAGAATCCAGAGGGTCATCAAAAAGATCACACACCTTGACCAAGTGGGATTCATCCCAGGGATTCAAAGATGATTCAACATAACTAAATCGATAAGTGTATTACACCCCATAGAAGTTAAGAACAAAGGCAACATGATCACGTGTTTGACAAAATCCAACATCCATTCATGACTTAAAAAAAAAACCTACAGAAAATTGGAATAGATGGTCTTTATCTCAACCTGATAAAAGACCATCTACAAAAAAACAGCAGTCAACATCACATTAAATGATCAAAAACTGGAATTTTTCACACCAAAATCAGGAAAAAGACAATAATGTCCACTATCTTCACTGCTATTCAATGAAGTTCTGGAAACATAAACCAAAGCAATTACACAAGAGAAATAAACAAAATAATAATGATAGGGAAGGAAGAATTTAAACTGTCATTGTTTGCAGATGATATGATACTTCATATGGAAGACCCCAAGAACATCACCAAAAGACCACTAGACTTAATAACCAGATTCAGTAGAGTAGCTGGATATGAGGTCAATGCTCAAAAATTAATAGCCTTCTTGTACATAATTAAAAGACTCTCTAAAAGAGGACTTGGGGAAACAACTCCTTTCATAGTAGGAACCAAAAAATGAAATACTTAGGAATCAATCTAATGAAAGAAGTAAAAAACTCACTACTTTGAAAACAGAATTCTGAAAAGAGATCCAAGAAGACATCAGAAAATGGAAAGACATCCTTGCTCCTGGATAGGAAGAGCCATTATTGACAAAATGCCCATACTTCTAAAACTGCTATAGATATTGAAATTCCAACAGTATATTTCACAGAACTAGAGAAAACAATCCAAAAAATACTTTTGGAAACAGAAGACCTAAACCAAAAATGGAAAGGCTAGGCAAGGGGCATCACAATCCCCAAACCAATAAACAGCTAGTAAATATTTTTTTTCCCATGGTGTTGGTTGTCTTTTAGCAGTGCCAGTGACTTCCTTTGCTGTGCAAAAGCTTTTCAGTAGGTTGAGATCCCATTAGTTGATTCTTTCTGCTAGTTCTTGTGCTATAGAGGGTTTATTCATAAAGTCTCTGCCTAAGCCAATGTCTCCAAGAGTTTTGCCTAACCTGTTTTCCAGCAAACTGAAACTAGTACAAAGCTACTGTCATAAAAACAGCATAGTAATGACAAACTGATCTGAGGATCAGTAGAACACATTAGAAGATGCGGAAACAACTCCAGACACACTCAGCCACCTAGTTTTGATAAAGGAGCCAAATACCCTCATTGTGAGAAAGCCTTTTTAATAAATGGTGCTAGAAAAACTGGGTTTCAACCTACACAGAGATTAAAACTAGACCTACATCTTTACCATGCACTAAATTGAAATTGATTAAAGATCTAAATATTAAAACAGAAGCACTAAACCTGCTGGAAGACAGGCCAGGTAGAATTCTTGAAGACACTGGCATAGATAAAGATTTTGTAAACAAACATTACTGGACATGAAAAGCCAGTTAACCACAAATACAATAGTAGGAGGGGACTTTAATACTCCACTGTCACAAATTGACAGATCAACTGGACAAAGAATCAATAAGGAAATACTTGAGCTAAATCAAACTTTTGAACAAATGGACTTATTAGATGCCTACAGAACTTTTCACCCTACAAAGCGAGAATATACCTTCTTCTCAGCTGCTCATGGATCATTCTCCAAAACAGATCACATTCTAGTCCATAGAACAAGTTTAAGTAAATGCAAAAGAATCGAAGTTATCCCCTGCATACTATCAGACCATAGTGCCTTGAAACTAGAGCTGAATAGCAGAAGAAATTCCAAGATCCTCACAAACACATTGAAATTGAACAACACTCTGTTAACCAACCAATGGGCCACAAAAGAAATTAAAGAAGAAATTAAACAGTTTCTGCAACTAAATGACAACCCCAGCACAACATACAGGAATTTATAGGACACAATGAAAGCAGTTCTGCGAGGGAAATTCATAGCAGTGAATGCCTACATTCGGAAAATAGAGCAAACTGAAATAAACAATCTAACGATGAACCTCAGACAACTAGAAAAAGAGGAGCAAAACAAACCCAAAGCACATACTAGAGAGGAAATTATCAGGATCAGAGCAGAAATTAATGCAATGGAGACAAAAAGAACAATAGAAAGAATCAATGAATGAATCAGAGTTGGTTCTTTGAAAAGATAAAATCAACAGACACTTGGCCAACCTTATCAAACAAAGGAAGGAAAAGGCTCAAATCCATGTTATAAGGAATGAAAATGGGGAAATCAGCACAGACCCAGAGGAAGTCCAAAGGATCATCAACACGTACTTTGAAAATCTATACTCCAAGAAGATGGAAAATCTAGAAGAAATGGATAGATTCCTAGACTCATATGAGCTTCCAAAGCTGAATGAAGAGGATATAAAAATGTTAAACAACCCGATATCAATCTGGGAAATTGAAAATATAATAAAAAACCTACCATAAAAGAAAAGCCCTGGTCCTGATGGCTTCACTGATGAATTCTACAAAACTTTTAAAGAGTTAATACCAGTACTTCTCAATCTCTTTAATGAAATCGAAAGGGAAGCAGTACTGCCCAAATCATTCCTTGAAGCAACCATCACCTTGATTCCAAAGGCAGGGAAAGATCCCACCAAAAAAGAAAACTACAGGCCAGTCTCTCTAATGAACACTGACACAAAAATTCTCAATAAGATACTGGCAAACAGAATACAGAGAGTTATCAAGAAAATCATACACCCTGATCAAGTCGGATTTATCTCAGGGATGCAGGGCTGGTTCAACATATGTAAATCAATCAATGTAATACACTATATTAACAGACTCAATGACAAAAACCATATGATTATCTCAATAGACACAGAAAAAGCATTTGACAAAATCCAACACCCATTTATGATCAAAACCCTACAGAGAATCAGAATCAATGGACTTTATCTCAATTTAATACAAGCTATTTATGAAAACCCAATAGCCAGCATCATACTTAATGGGTAAAAACTGAAACCTTTTACACTAAGATCAGGAACAACACAAGGATGCCCATTGTCACCACTCTTGTTCAATATAGTGCTGGAAACATTAGCCATAGCAATCAGGCAGGACAAAGATATAAAAGGAATAAGATAGGAAAGGAAGAAGTTAAACTGTCATTATTTGCTGATAATAGGATCTTCTAGATAATAGGATCTAGAGGACCCTAAAAACTTAACCAAAAGACTGCTAGACTTAATTACCAAATTTGGTAATGTTGCTGGATACAGGGTCAATGCTCAAAAATCAACAGCCTTTGTCTACACAAACAACAGACTCACTGAAAGAGAAATGGGGAGTCAATCCCTTTCACAATAGCACCCAGAAAAATGAAATATCTCAGAATCAACCTAACAAAGGAAGTGAAAGAACTCTACTCTGAAAACTATAGGACTCTGAAAAATGAGATAGAAAAGGAGATCAGAAAGTGGAAAGATATCCCTTGTTCCTGGGTAGGGAGACCCAACAGTTTCAAAATGGCTATACTCCCACAACTACTATACAGATTCAATACAATTCCAATTGAAATTCCAACGGTATACTTCACAGAGCTAGGGAAAATAATACAAAAATTCATCTGGAAACACAAGAAACCTAGAACAGCAAAATCAATTCTAAGCAACCACGGCATGTCATGGGGTGTTATAATCCCCAATTTAAAACTCTACTATAAAGCCACTGTGATAAAAACTGCATGGTACTGGCAAAGTAACAGACCCAAGGACCAGTGGAATAGATTAGAAGATTGAGAAACAACCCCAGATACACTAAGCCACCTTATCTTTGACAAAGGAGCCAAACATCCCCAATGGAGGAAAGACAACCTCTTTAACAAATGGTGCTAGAAAAACTGGGCTTTAACCTGCCAAAAGCTAAAGCTAGATCTGTCTCTTTCAACATGCACAAAACTAAACTCACAATGGATAGGAGACTTAAACATTAAAACAGAAACAATAAGCCTGCTGGAAAACAGGTTAGGTAAAAATCTTGGAGACATTCATTGGCTTAGGCAGAGACTTTATGAATAAAACCTCTATAGCACAGAACTAGCAAAAGAATCAACAAATGGGATCTCATCCTTCTGAAAAGCTTCTGCACAGCAAAAGAAGTCACTGGCACTGCTAAAAGACAACCAACAACATGGGAAAAAATCTTTACTAGCTGTTTATCAGACAAAAGGCTATTATCTACAATACATAAAGAACTCAAACAGATCAGCCTCCCCAAGTTTAAAGATCCAATTCAAAAATGGGCATTTGAAATGAACAGACACTTCTAAGAGGCAGAAGTCAAAGCAGCCAAGAAGCATATGAAGAAATGTTCAACATCACTGGTCATTCGAGAGATGCAAATGAAAACAACACTGAGATTTCATTTCACTCCACAAAGAATGGCCACTATCACAAAATCAACCAACAACAAGTGCTGGCATGGCTGTAGGGAGAAAGGAACCCTTCTCCATTGTTTGTGGGATTGTAGACTTGTGCAACCATTGTGGAGACCCGTGTGGAGATTTCTCAGAAAACTAGGACTAGGGGTCCCATTTGATCCTGCTATCCCCCCTGCTAGGAATATACCCAAAAGAATTTTAAAAATCACATTGGAAAGACAGAAAGAGCTCTACATGCTCCCCATCTTCAGGGTTCATCCCATGCAACAAGGATCACCAGAAGGAAGAAAATGACAAAATGTTTACACGAAAACTTGTAACTGATGTCAGATCATTTAGAGACAAGAAAGATAACAGAACGACAAATGACAGAGCGTAAGGAATTCTGAGTATGAAAGCTGAAACCACCACCACCACCACCACCACCACCACCACCACCCCCACCCCCGTTCACAGGCCCAAGATCTTGGTGTCTATGATGTCACCCTGGCTATACCTCACAATTCACTCCAATTCCTCTCCAGGCTCTTCTCCATGATGGAGCCAACTGAGCCAAATGCTATCCTTTTCTAATTACTGATTACCTTCTCCACAGTTGGTTTGTCTCATTCTGATATCTTTGCAACAATAAGGGATCTCTTACCCTCATAACTAGGATCCCAGCGGGTATCATCTGCTCCACACTGAGACCTCTGTCCTATCTGGCCCTACCTCATGTGTTTATTATTTATCCTACCCTTAGGGTCACAAGAATCCTAATATTCAGTTTCCTCTTCATTATCTTATAAATGCAATTTTCTGCGTAACTATAAGAACTAGGGTCAGCGTAAGATTAACTGCCTCTTTACAAAGTCTCTTACCAAGTACCAGACAGTAATACACACAGATTCTAGTAGAACCAATGTCATCCTTCTCTTTATCAGAATCTCTGTCCCTGAGCAATCTCATCCAAGCACAGTTCCATGATTGTCTTTAAATGGAAGATTTCCAAGTCTTTATCTGCAGTGCAGATCTTTCTTCTAAATGCCAGCCCATATTCTCAGTGATTTATCTGACGTGTCCCTGAGCCATCTCAGCTCAGATTCCCTGCAAAATAGACTCTGAGTTGGAAACTTGGATGTGGGTGGTGTACAGGGTGCTCTTGGAAGCAGAACTTGTGAGGGGGTGAAGGCTACAGGATGGAGCCAATGGAGAGAGTGACAGTGATGCGGCCCAGCAGAAGTTCGGTCAGACCCACAGGGAGCTGGGATGACTTTTCAGACCTTCCCCCACTGGGTCATTGTGGCTCAGACTTCGTGCCCTCAGTCCACAGCCCTTAGTTAAGGGCTGCCCTCAAGGAAAAGCACCATATCAAGTGAGACCAAGTGAGACAGCTCCTTTTGGTCAACAATTATTCCCAGGGAGGGATCCATTCATCACAGCCAACTTCCCCAGCAGGGGGAAATGAGTAGCTACAGCCTTTGCTCCTCCTGGTGATGAGACACCGTCACTCCTGCCAGGATGCTGACTAGTCTCACACCATCTTGGCACAAGGAGCCTGATCTAACTACATGTCAGCCACAGCTTAAAAATCAATAGAGACTTCTGTTTCCTGATAGAAGCATGCCTTTCTGGGAACCAGGACTTCTAAACTTTTGAAGCCTAGAGTTGTAGAAACAAAATCCAAGGTCCCTAAATGGGCAACTGGGAATGACAGTGAGAGAACACCTTTGATTTCTACCCCTTGATTTCCAGACCCAAGTATTCTACTGTCTAGGGACACAGCACCATGTACTGATCGTTGAGTGATGGTGGACATCCTTCCCTGAAGGACAGTGACCAACTTGCTAGGTATTATTTCCAAACGAGAGCCACAGCTGTGTTTGTGAAAGGCTTCCCTTTGCTCTCTGGCCGTCACATCTAGGTGGTACATTAGGAAAAGAGGTACAGTACTTGGGGCCCCTGGCCCTGGGTTCTCTGCTGAATCTTCTTTGCTGTAAAGCAGGTCTGGGTGGCACACCACAGCATATATGCAAAATTGAACTCATCCACATTTCTATCCCCACTCTACATGCCCTGCAGGTGCTGCTTGTTTCACCTTGTATGGAGTGTCCTGCTTGCTGTCAAATGAGATGTGGCCCACAGAGACAACACCACTATCTACTGCACCTTCCGTGGCCTCTGGGTCCATCACCCAGAACACTGCCAAGCACCAATACCACTGCAAGGTAAGTAGCTTTTAACAGTATCACCACCAAGCAACGACAAACACATGTTAAGCAGAACAAGAATGTATGTTAAATTCTTTACAGATATCTTCAAATAAACATGGTATGGAGCCAGACTGGATGAAACCGCCAGTTTGCCAGGGGCAAGTGTACACTGTCCTGACATTGGATATCAGCTGGTAGACACATTGGCAGTGGTTATGTGCATGGAAGTCAGGATCAGGAGATCCCAAATCTAGAGTCTGAGTTTTCGTTACTAGTGATAATTTAGTCAACACACTTAACTTAAGATATCCACTTCATTCACAAGGGCCCATTCACAGCCTCCTCTTCCTCCTCCTCCTCCTCCTCCTTCCTCCTCCTCCTCCATGTCTCAGAGGTACTTCAGATTCAACAAGTCAAGTCCAAAACCTACCTCATAATCTCTTCCCATAATATAGTCCTTTTCTAACATCCCCTCTGTGCAAACTTTGCAGATTTTACTTCCTAAGTAGCTCTGCAATTTACTCATTGTAGTCCATCTCCTCCTCCACCATCAGCACCATCCAGCCCCGGTTGCTTCTCTGGAGTATTAGTATCCTCCCGACCACCATACCTTCACTGACTCTGCCCCACGCTGTCCCCTGAGATTCTGTGCCTTTCACACAAATCTCCTACAGATACATGCACATTACTATCCAGTTTTCTTCCTGAACAATCACAATAACTTTTTTGAAAAGCAAATTCCCCCTCCATCCCTGCCTTGATTAACAGGACTTAAGAGGCCTGGCCACTCCTTTGCTCTCCTGTTTCATCTGAAATCAGGCTTCCTCCTTCTCTTCCTCCCACCACACTAGCCTCCCTTCAAACCTTCGTTTCCTGTATTCTGCTCATCCACCTCCCATCATAGAGACTTCGCATAAAACTTGTCCTCTCTACCTTATTCTTCATCTACTCACCTGCCTCTTCTCAGAGAAGGCTTTCCAACTCTTAACTGGGTAAAATCCCCTACTATAATCCTCCTCTCAATGCTTCTAGTGCTTCTCCAAGTCACAAATTGACATTTACTTGGAGATTGCTTGGTTGACATTTTTCTTCTGAATGAGTCCATGAATTTCACCAGGAAATTAGTGACATCCCGTTTGCTTACCATTATCTGCTCACTGTGGCTCCAGTCCTAGTAGGGACTAGAGGGAGGGAAGTTGGGGGAGGAGAAGGGAGAAGGCCTAAGGTGGGAGCGCTGCCCCAGGAGCTCTGTGATGCAGCTTATCTCCCTCAAGGTCCCCTTCCAGCCCACTCATCCTGTTCATCCAAAACCAGACTCCAGGGACAAGCCCGCCAGATGGCCTGCAGAGCCAGTCGAGGGGCAAGTCACTGAGGGGCCTCTGATCCTCTGTAAGCTGGCTTCCATCTAGTCATATTCTTTCAGATTGGCCCAGGAAAGAAATAATGCCTTCAGGCATTGCTTAAAAGCTTGAATGTTTAAGAGCCCTTCAATCCCAGGTCTGAACGCTGGCTCTGCTCCTCAGACCTGCAAGAATTTGAGCTAGGTAATTTATTTAAAACTGCAATACCCTCATCAATCAGATAAAGATAATAATCATAAGGTATAGGGATACTGTAAAGATTAAATGAAATAACATACGTAAAATAGAAAATGCTTGGTAAGCTTTAAATAAATGTTATTAGAATTTGTAGGCAAAAAACTGTGTCCCCCCCCCCTTGGGCTGTGTTGACAACATTCCAGCACCGTTTCTTGACTCTAGGTTGCAACTCCATAGACAACACAGTGAACACTCCTCCCAGATCACGTTGGCTGCTTCCTCCTTTTTCTCCTCCAAGGGCCCTCCCCTGGCTCTAGTATTCTGTGGCCTCAACAGTCTACCTCTGTACCTCACTTAGAAGCAAGTTCCAGCTACTGGCCCAAAAGCTACCAGGGAGGCCCTTTGGAGATGGGTAACTAACACAGAAATGTCAAAGCCCAGGTCCCTTGCTTTGGGTAGGAACTAACTTTGAGGCATAGTTTATGTTCTACAGTTCTCTTTGGGAGACAAGCTCATTGAAGTATTGCTCCACTCTCCTGCTTCCTTCCTCTCCACCCCTTACTGGTTTCTCCTGGGATGACTACCTTAATAAATCTCTTGCACACACAGACACCCTTGTATTGGGATTTGCTTCTGGGAAATACCTATCAAGAAAGACCCCATCCTCCCAGGTCCTGAAGGAAGAAGGATGATCTTTTTTTAAAAAGTCAGGGTAGCTGGGTTGATGAGATGAGGTCCTGGGTTTAGCCCCTGTGATGCTGATATTTTCACTACCACACTTCGGGAGATAAAAAGAACCTGGGATCAAAGCACACTCTTTTGGAGTCATCCCATTTGAAATGTGAAAAATAGATGCTCTTACACTTTCAACTTATTTTCCTGAGCCATAGCTTCTCCATCTGTGAAGCTTTTAAACTAACAAGTCTCACAGGGAGTTCACAGGAATGCCTGCAAGAGTCTCTTGACCAAAATATTTTTAAGTTGGTACAATTTCCCCCACAATACAAACTTCCCTAGCTTAGCACATCATTATTACAGCTGCTACAACAAGCCCTGGCCAGCATGTGGTTGGCTGGAGCCCAGGCATGTGGCATGAGGGGGTCTCTACTGTCACGGGCATGTGGCCACTGGGGCATCACTGTGTCTGTTCATTGGTCCCCTCAATTCAAGAAATGCTGTTTAGGGTCTCTCTCGTCCAAGCACTCTACTATCTGCAAGGGTGAGTGAAACTGACACGATCTTAGACCAGGGAATCAGACACAGATAACCACACACACATGTACAACGACCCTACATCCTAGCCAGAAAAAGTGCACAGCACGAGGCAGTCTTGTAAGAGGGATCTAACCTGTGGAGACTGGAGAAAGGCACCCTAGAGAAGGCTAAGAGAAGAGGAGGAAAAGAAAGAAAGAAAAGAGCACAGCGCAGAATCCGTTAGCAGAGACTTCAAGGCAGAAAAAGTAAACACTACAAGGACAAGAAAATGGAGAGGCAGAGTACAGCACCAGACAAATGTGGTGGAGAAATGGAGCTGAACTAGAGACCAATCACACAGGACCGAAGATCACCCAGCCCTGTCCCGGGCACAGTTTTCCTGCCTGCCCGGACCCTGCCAGCTGGGGGCTGCACAGCCCAGCCCTTCCTGGCAGGTTGGCCCAGGCTCTAAAAACCTGTCCTCCCTCGGGGCCCCGTCCCACTTTCATTGGCATTGACCTGGGTGTTACCCAATGTTCTTCCTGTGGGTGACGCAAAGCAAATGTCCGTTGCTCTTATGAACACACAGATTGCGGACAGGGAAGGCTGGGAGGGACTCATGTGACAGGAAGAGGCAAACTAGAGGCTCAGCTGTCCGGAGACAGCAATCAGTTGTCTGCGATGAGAAGCTCAGAATTATGTCTCCCCTTTCCGGGGGTAAATTATATAAATGTTTCTGAAGGACATTTCTGCTTTGTTGTCAAACCGACATCTGAACACCACTTAGCAGCGACCTCCAAGTGCCTGATATCTTTAATGTCATATGTGGCATTCAGCAGTAAGACTAATAAGCTGCAGCTTTGCCAACAATAATCCAAATAAATGTGAAGGGCTCTTTATGGTGAGTGACACCTACAATGATGAAGAAAGTTCAAGGGAAAGAGCCTCTGAGAGAGTCCTTCAGAGATGAAAGGGAACCAGCAGAGGCCCTGACCTTGAGACTCCGTGCTCCTGAAAGGCAACAACATTATCTTTTCTTTTTAGTCAGTTGAAAATCCTCACCCGTGTTTCAGGGACAGCTGCTGTTGCATCTGCTGAAGCAAGTTGTAAAAGTGTGACCTCACCGGGTGTGGTGGCTCACGTCTGTCATCCCAGCACTCAGGAGGCAGAAGCAGGAGGATTGCTGAGTTCGAGGCTTGCCTGGGCTACATAGTGAGCTCAGAGCAGCCTGAACTACAAAGCAAGACCTTGTCAGGAAAAAAAAAAAAAGTGTGACCTCTGCAGCCTTTGTGTCCAGGTGTCGCATTCTCACTGGCCCAGTCAGGGCTGTACAGAAAGCTGACCTTTCTCCCTGCTTCTGTTCAATCCCACAAGCACACTCATCTCACAGCGCCGCGGGTGAAGGTCAAGGTCACACAGCCTTGCATTTCACAGAAAGCTCAACCTGCTCAAAAGAAGAGGGGCGAGCCGGGCGTGGTGGCTTATGCCTGTCATCCCAGCACTCGGGAGGCAGAGACAGGAGGATTGCTGAGTTCGAGGCTTGCCTGGGCTACATAGTGAGCCCAGAGCCAGCCCGAACTACAAAGCGAGACCCTGTCTCAAAAAAAAAAAAAAAAAAAAAAAGAAAA
>PVIC010041893.1:0-16033 GCA_004025085.1 Thryonomys swinderianus | reverse complement strand
AAAAAAAAAAAAAAAAAAAAAAAAAAAAAAAAAAAAAAAAAAATCTTAAAACCAGAAATTTCATTTTCCTAACTATTCCCCTTCTAGTTATCTTCCCAAAATATTTAAGATATCATATTAGAGGTATGTGTATACTCATGTTTATAACAGCAGAATTAATAATAGTTAAATCCTGGGAGCAGCTTATCAGCATCAATAGGCTGATGGATAAAGAAAATATATTTATTCACTTGAATTTAAAAAAAAATTACTGGCATCTGTGTGTGGTGGCTCACGCCTGTAATCCCAGCACTTGGGACACAGAAGCAGGAGGATTGCTGTGAGTTCAAGGCTTGCCTGGGCTACATAGTGAGCTCAGAGCCAGTCTGAACTACAAAGTGAGACCCTGTATCAAAAAAAAAAAAGTACTTGTTTTTATCACCAATTTCAGATGTCACATAGCTAAGTAGTATACTCCTATTACCTTTTGGTATAGATGATATCTGCAATGTACGCATCACAATGGTAACAGTTACCTAAATGTTTTTCTTAGGAACCTCGATGCCATCTTGTCTATCTGCCCAAATGCCAGATGGGTGACATTTTAAGGTCAAAGAGCAAGCTAATGGCACAATTTCCTTTTCGTGTGTGTGTGTGTGTGTGTGTGGTATTGGGAATCGAACTCGGGACCTAGCACTTGCAAGGAAGGTGCCAGAACTACTGAGCCAAATCCCTGGCAATGGCACAATTTTCTAAACATGGTACCTATGAAGCTTGATTCCACATGCACAGACCACTGATTAATTAATAGACAGAAATGAGACTTAGAGAAGATGAGCTTGGGTCTGATCCATGTTATTCTGTGTAGCAAAGACAGCAGACCTGAGCTTGCTACATCTTTTATTCAGTACAACAGAGCAAGCAATGTTACAGGTCACTCAGAGGGCAATAGTTTCAGGACATCAGGAGTAACAAATGTAACAGGTCACTCAAAGGGCAGCATGTTTGTTCATCCCAGAACAATGAAGAATTATGTAGATAAAGGTCCTGGTGTAGTTTTGCCCTGGAGCGTCAAAACATGTGGAACCATGAAGTCCCTGTTGCTGTTTGACAAGAGTCAAAAGTCCTCAAGTCGTCTGTAGGAAGGAAAGCTTGGCCCAGTCACAGTTCCAATTGTGCAACAGGATTGTTCCCAACATGTTTAACTGTAGAAAATGTCTCATTTCTACTTTAATTTCCTCTGTGATTCATTGGTTGTTCAGGAGGGTCTTTCTTAGTTTCCATGTGTTTGTGCAGTTTTTCTGGTTTCTTTTGCCATTGATTTCCAATTTTATTGGATTATGATCTGATAATATGCATGAGATAATTTTAACACCTTTTCATTTGCTTAAGTATGTTCTATGAGCTAGTATGTGGTCTACTTTGGAGGAAGTCCTGTATGCAGCTAAGAAGAACGTATATTCTGATGTGGGATGGAACACTCTAAACATCTGAGAAATCCATTTGTTCAAACCTGTTTTTCAGCTTTTTTTTTTTTTTAATATACAGGGCTTCACCATGTATTTTGTGCTGCTCTTAAACGTATTGTATAGCACAGGCTGGCCTCAAACTCATGGCAATCCTCCTGCCTCAGCCAACCGTTGGCATTACAACCATGTGACACCATGCCTGGCAGCTATGTTACTTCTTTCTGGATTTTTAAAATCTATCTGTCTACTCATGAGAGTGGAGTATTTAGGTGCTCCATTTTGATTGTATTAGTGCTTATCTGATTTTTCATATCTATTAGTCTTTAATATACATGGGTCCACTGGTATTTGGTACATATAGGTATTTATGATCATTAACTCTTCCTCTTCAACCATTCCCTTAACAAGTATGTAGTGATCTTGTCTTTTCTGATCAGTCTTGGATTAAAATCCAGTTTGTTTGCAAATAGACTAGTTTCCCCTGCTTTTTCCTGGGTTCCTGTTGCATGAAGTCTCGTTTTCCATCCTTTGACTTTCAGTCTATGAATTTCTTTTGGAGTTCATATTATTAGATCTTATCTCTTAATCAGCTCTGCCGGTGTTCTACTTCCTCCTCTCCTCCTCCCCCTCTCCTCCTCCCCTCCCCTCCTCCTTCCTCTTCTTCTCTTCTTCTTCTCCTTCTCCTTCTCCTCCTTCTTCTCCTTCTCCTTCTTCTTCTTTGTCAGGGTCTTGCTTTGTAGTTTCAGGCTGGCCCTGAGCTCACTGTGTAGTCCAGGCTGGCCTGGAAACTCACAGCAATCCTCCTGCCTCTGCTCGCTAGGTGCTGGGATTACAGGGGTGAGCCACCACAACCATCACTGTGTGTGGTACTGATTGTTGATGGGAATGAGTCATCATGCCTGGCATTGTGGTATGTAGTACTGGGGATCAAATTTGGGACATTGTGCTTGTAAGGCAGATGCCGGAACCACTGAGCTAAATCCCCTGCCTGAAGAATTTTATTTCTACATCAATTTTTAAAGATAATATTATGGGGCATATCAGTCTGGGCTGAAGGTTGTATTCTTTTTGTTTTGATGGTTTGTGTTGGGAAGTCTGCTGTGATTCTGCTAGGCTTTCCTTTATATGTGAATTGTTTCTTTTCTCTAACAGGTTTTGATATTCTGTTTTTGTGTTTAATTTTCTGGAATCTTGACTAGTATACGTATTTGTGTAGTTTTTTTCTGTTAATGAATATTTGGAGTTCTATATGCCTCATTTATCTGTATGTCAAGTTCTTTTTTCATATTTTCTGCTATTGCTTTTGCAAAGATTTGTATGCCCTTTGTGGATCTCCTGATTCATTTATTCCAGTTCATGTTATAATAGTCTTTTTTTTTTTGCCTCATCTAGCATTATTGGGTTGATTCTTTTGTGTTTTCTTTATATTTCTAAGAGGTCTTTCCTTTGATGATTGCCAAACATAACCTTGTTAATATATCCAATATTCTATCTTTACATTGGTTAACTTGGCTATAGATTCATAAGAATTTTCAGTCTTTGGGGCAGGGATTTAGTTCAGTAGTTCTGGTGCCTGACTCATAAGCGCAAGGTCCTGAGTTTTATTCCTGGTACCAAAAAATTTTTTTTCAATCTTTTGGATTTTATGTGAGTCTGTTTTATGGAACTCAGTTCATTCATGGTTTGCACCACCTTCCTAAGCGTCTCTTTTTATCTAGATCCACTCTAGGTTCACTAACCATTTTCTTCATTATGGTCATCACCTCTTTAATTATTGCTGTTTGGTTTGTCAAGAGATTTATTGATCTCTTTTGTTACTCCCACTATTACCATTTATATTTTCCACCTCAATGCTCCCTGGATTTGTTTTCAGTGTATTGAGGTTTATGGGCTGCATCCTGCTTCTGGATATTCTTGTTTTCTATTCAAATTTTTTTCATTCACTAGAGGCCAGGATTCAAAAAAGAACTATGCCCATATCCTTCCCTTAGGGCTGAACAACAGTGATTAATATTCTAAATAGATACCAACCATTTTGAGTGGACACCAAAACCTCCCTAGTTCACTCTTTCAGGGAAATCCTTGTTCTCCATGTATGCTTGCTATATGACTTACTTCCCATTTGATACCCACTTAATCAATATTACATAAGCAACTATACTTGTCATAATCTTACTGGTTGATCATTGTTTTGCCCCACCTTATGATTTCCCATTGGGTCAATATTACCTAAGTGACTATACTTGTAATCTTACTAGTTAACTATAGTTTTATCCCACTTGAACCTGCCTTACATCATGTCTTTGCTCAATAAAACACCTTTCAGAAGCTGAATCGGTGGGAAACTCACCTTCCAGTCTCTCTTTTGTGTCTTTTAGACAGAAGGTATTTTGTCCTCAATAAATTCTTCCTACTCTTAAATTTCTTTTTGTGCATTGTGGCTTGTAAATTGGTATGGTAGGTAGTTTTATTACTAGTATTGAGAACTCTTTAGTAAAGAACTACTTTTTTTTTTTTTTTGAGACAGGGTCTCACTTTGTAGTTCAGGCTGGCACTGAGCTCATTATGTAGCCCAGGCAAGCCTCCAACTCAGCAATCCTCCTGCCTCTGCCTTCCCAGTGCTGGGATGACAGGCGTGAGCCACCACGCCCGGCACTGTGGTATGTGGTATTGATTGCTGGTGGGCGTGAGTCTCCACGCCCAGCATTGTATGTGGTTTCCAGGGATTGAACTCAGGACCTTGCGCTTGTGAGGCAGGCGCCGGAACCTCCGAGCTAACCCTCCGGCCCTACCATCACATTTTTTCTTTACCCCTCATTACTCACTACTACACCACATTTCCCTTTGAATATTTTCTATTTCACAATAATCATCATACATTCTAGAACTCATTAATACCTTCAATTTCTCATACCAGAGAACAGATATGATATTTACACAACTGTGACCTATTTATTTCACTTATGAGTATGTCCTGAAGGTATGTCCATTTGAGTATAAATGACTCAAATTTATCATTCTTTAAGACAGAGTAATAATCCATTTTATAGAAAAACCACATCTTTATCCAGTCTCCAGTTGATGGGCATTTGGGTTGCTTCCAAGATTGAACTATCACAAACTGAGTTGCTATGAACACAGGTGCACATATGTCACTATGATATGGTTCTTTTAATTCTTTTGTGTATATCCCCAGCAGGGCAATAGCAGGGTCAAATGGGACCTCTAATCCTAGTTTTTTGAGGAATCTCCACACTGACTTCCATAGAGGTTGTATCAGTCTACATTCCCACCAATAGTGGAGAAGGGGAGTCTGTTACATTTTGTTACTCGAGAGGTGTGGAATAAAAGGTGTGGCAGGTTGGGACCTAGGGTCTTTTGCTACCTAGGATATCATGGATCAGACCCAAGCTCAGCTTCTCTAAGCCTCATTTTTGTGTAATTATTACTATTTCGCCGTGTGCCGCTGACTCACAGGAGACTAGAATCTAATGCAAAGGTTCTAGTTACGTTCCCTTCCCGTTTCCCACAATGTAAGTTTTGCTTTGGCTGTGTCCCATAAATTTCAGCATACTATATTTTTGTTTTCATTTATTTCAAAGTGTTTCTCAATTTCCTCTGTAATTTTTTGACCTATTCTTTTTTTTTTTTTTTAAACATAAGGTCGCACTGTATAGTCCAGGCTACCCTGGAACTTGTGATCTTCCTGCCTTGGCCTCCCAAGTGCTAGAATTATACCCATGCACCACTGAGCCCAGCTCATTTGTTATTTTGGAGTGTATAACTTTCTACAGAGTCTTAAAGTTTACAAGTGTGTTATTGGTTTCTAATTTCACTCTTTACTTTTACTATTATTTCAGTCTTTTTTTCTACCAGAGAGCTACAATCCTAGCTGTCAGTCTTCTTAAATGTATCAAAGCATTCTTTATGTAGTCTGTCCTAGAGAATGTCTCTGTGCACTTCAAAAAAAAAATTAAAGACATCAGGGCCAGGGATTTAGTGCAAGTAGTACCACACCTATCTTAGAAACACAAGGGCCCAAAACAAAGAAAATTCGGTATTTATACATAATAGTATACCACACTACTATAAAGAAGGATAAATTTAAGACTTTTGTCAGAAAAACATGGAAAAATATATTAGGTGAGATAAAACAGACACATAATCTTAAACACCATATGGTTTCTCTCATATTAGAAACTCAAAGTATAAATGAAAAGCAAACTAAAAATATAGATTAACAAGAAAAACAGGGAGATAGATATTTGGGAAAGGGAAAGAGGACCAAGAGACAGATGGAGTGGGGAAGAAAAGGAAGGGAAAGAGACACACACACAAAAAAGAGAGAGTTATAAAAAAAACCAAAACAACAACAACAAAAGGTAATTAAGTTGTGTCTATTAAACATAGCAAATACTCATGTTATCACAAAAATATAATAACAAAAATGTGTTTTCTGAGGGTTCAGGCTCCATGCACTCCTGAGGTGGCCCCATTTTCCCTCCTCATGTGTCTGCTTTCCTCTGCCCCAGTTTGGGGCAGTTCAGGAGAATGACTTCTGAGATGGAATCATTGCTTGAGATGAGCTTCTTCACCACTTCTGAGGCCTTGGGCATCCTCCCACACCTTCGAGATCATAGTTGTCAGCGACACCAATGTAGGTAAGACCTGCCTGGTCGACTACTACCATGACTGCACTGAGAATGTGTGTGTGGGGGGGGGTTCTGAAAAGGAGCATGAAGATTGAGGGGAATGATTAAGACTCATTTATGGGATACAAGAGGACAAGAGTAGTATTGAAAGAATATAAGACAGCTCTACTACTAAAATACACACTGTGGCCTTCATGTATGATATGATAAACATGGCTTGTTTTCATAGCCTGCCATCTTGGATAGAAGAGTGAAAACTTTGCTAGAAAATGACATACTATGGATTCTCTTTGGAAATAAATGTGACTTGAGAAGTGACACTCAGGTGCCCACAGACTTGGCACAAAAATTTACTGAAACACACAGTGTGCCTTTGTTTGAAACCTCTACTAAAATCTCCAATGATAAAATCCCCAATGACCATGTGAAAATTTTATGACCATGTCTCATAAGCTTAAGAGTCATAAACCATTAATGCTTAGTCAACACTCTAATAGTGGAATTGCCCTGAAACTTGAAGAAAAGCCTGCAATGATATGCTGGCACTGAATGAGTCATTATTACACAGTCTAATTATGACAAATGAAAACTTTTGAAATATTAGAGTGATAAGACATATGGCTTCATCTCAGCAGGGATGGAGAGACATTTGTTTAGTAGGCATTTGCTGATACATAAACCAGATTGTAGGTTGATGAAGTGACTTAATAAGGTGTTTTATTTTTTTATTTTGGTGTCTTCAAACAGCACAAAACTCACGTGGTGGTGGTGAGAAGTAAACATGGGTCCTTATATCTCTTGCATTCCCCTCACTTTCTGTCAGTTTACTAACTAAATGTTGGATTAAATCAGCTTCCATTTGGATGCAACTCTGCAAGTTTAACTGATTCTTTTTTTTTTTTTTTTTGAGACAGGGTCTTGCTTTGTAGTTCAGGCTGGCCCTGAGCTCACCATGTAGCCAGTAGGCAAGCCTGGAACTCAGCAATACTCCTGCCTCTGCCTCCCCAATGCTGGGATTACAGGTGTGAGCCACCAGGCCCAGCACTGGTGTGTGGTACTGATTGCTGGTTGACGTGAATCACCATGCCTGGCATTGTTGTATGTGGTTACCGGGATCGAACTCAGGACCTTGAGCTTGCTAGGCAGGCACAGGAATCACTGAGCTAAATCTCTGACCCCTTAACTCTGACTCTTCTTTTTATCTTTTGAGATAGGGTCTCACTTTGTAGTTCAGTCTGACCTGAAACTCACTATATAGCCCAGGCCAGCCTCGAATTTACAACGATCCTCCTGCCTCTGCCTCCCGAGTGCTGGCATTACAAGCATGAACCATCACACTCAACATTGTATGTGGTACCAGGGATGGAATTTGAGACCTTGTGCTTGTCAGGCAGACGCCGGAACCCCTGAGCTAAATCCCCAGCCCATGGAGGACAATCTAGACACATTCACTGAAGACCAGCATTGTAAAAGAAGAGAAACTACCACCCCCTGGTGCTCTCCCTAGGGATGAATAGAGGTGATTGATAGTCTAAATAGGTACCTAAGCAACTATACTTGTCATAAAGTTATTGTTTGACCATAGTTTTGTCCACCTTGAGATTTCTCACTGGACCAATATTACCTAAGAGACTATATTTACAGCCTTATTAGTTGACTATAGTTTTGCCCCACCTTGAACCCACCTCACATTACAGATTTGCTCCATAAAAACCCCCTGGGAAGCAGAATAAGAGGGCAACCCACTTTCTGGTCCCCTTTCTGTCTCAAACAGAAGCTATCTTTCTCCCAATAAATTTTTTCTACCCTTAACTTCTGATGTTTCTAGAATTCATTCTTCAGTTTTAGAGGACACAAGTGTTTTGGATTATCTAGCAGGTTTGAAAGATATATCTATTTCCTCTATATTAAAGTGACCCTGCTAGGAAGGCAGCTACAGCCTAGAGGGAGGAGCCTACCCCCTTGAGGTGTTCACTCCTGGCAAACATCGACCCTGTAGACTTTCTCCCTGGCCACAGCCACCCACCAAGCCCAAGCCTATTCTGTGTTTCCCTTCAACACTGGGCAGCTGATATACTGACCAACTGTACAACCTGAACAGAGATGAGACCAATACCCTGGAAGTAAGGCCCAGAGAATTGATAGCTCCATGACAAAATATCAGATCTGGCCTACAGCACTAACCTGGAAAGAAGAGAATATTAAAAGCTGTTGGATGGGCCGGAGATTTAGCTCAGCGGTTCCGGTGCCTGCCTCGCAAGCGCAAGGTCCTGAGTTCGATCCCTGGTAACCACACACAATGCCGGGCATGGTGGCTCACGCCTGTAATCCCAGCACTCGGGAGGCAGAGACAGGTGGATTGTTGAGTTCGAGGCTTGCCTGGACTACATAGTGAGCTCAGGGCCAGCCTGAACTACAAAGAGAGACCCTGTCTCAAAAAAAAAAAAAAAAAAAGCTGTTGGAGAAGAGAAATAGAGTACCTGTGAAGGAAAGCCCAACTGAATCAACAGCAGATTTCTCAACACAAGCCTTTAAGTCAAAAAGAGCTTGTGGTCAAGTTTTTCAAGTCCTAGAAGAAACCATCCTCCAAACCAGCTTGATCTACCCCACAGAACTATCTTTTGAAATTGATATAGAAATTAGATACTTCTATGATAAAGAACACCTGTAGAAATTCATGACCACAAAACCAGCACTACTGGACTAGGGATTTAGCTCAGTGGTGCAGCTGCTTGCCTTGCAAGTGCAGGGTCATGATTTCAATTCCTGGCACCACAAAAAACAAACAAACAAGCAAGCAAACAACCCAGTTCTAAAGGATATTCTAGAAGAAGGCAATGAAGATAATAATTCCATGAATTCCAGTATAATGAATCAACCAGCCAACATAAGCAATAAAACAGAGGAGATAAAAAGATAAGCAATATGAATTAAGCAATAGGAAAATAATATAACCAAGATGTCAGTACTTGTGAATTATAACCATCAATGTAAATTGTTGCAATGCACCAATCAAAAGAAATAGATTGGCAGAATGAATCAGGACACAAGATTCAACAATGTGCTGCGTTCAAGAAACACTTTGAACTTAAATTCATAGACTGAAAGTCAAAGGATGGAAAAGAGTGCATAATACAAAAGGAATCAATACAAAAGGAACCCATAAAAAAGCAAGGAAAATGATTTTATTTGAAAACAAAGTGCACTTCAAGCCTGACTGGAAGAGACAAAGAAGGTCTTGTTAAGGGAACAACCCAAGAAAAGTTAGTAATCATATATATACCACATATACCAGTGCACCCAAATATATAAAACATGGTAGTGGGTATGAAAATTCAGACAAGCAGTAGTAGACAATTTTAATAGGAGACTTCAATTCCCCACAAATAGATCAAGTAGACCAAAAAGAGAACAAAAAAATCAGAACTGAAACAAAGCTTTGCACAAATGGACTTAGTAGATATATACAGTGTTCTACCCCACAACAATAGAATACACATCCTTCTCGGTTGCACACAGGACTTTCTTCAAAATAGATCATATACTAGCCCATAAACCATGCATAACTAAATGCTAAGTATTTGAAATCATCCCATGCATATTATCAGATAAAATTGGAAATCAATGGCAAAAGAATCTACAAACACTGCATAAACACATGGAAATTAAATAATATCCTCCCGAATAACCAATGGGTCACAGGCGAAATGAAAGACATAATTAAAACAGTTCTACAATTAAATGATAATGTCAATACAACATATCAGAACTTATGAGATATAATGAAAGCAATTCTACAAAGGAAATTTATAGTGGTGAATTCCCATATTAGAAAAATTGGGTGAGTTCAAATAAATAACCTAACTTCAACCTACTACAGAAAGAAGAGCAAGTAAAACCCAAAGCATGTTTGGGGGAGGAAATAATAAAGATCAGAGCTGAAATTAATGCAGTTGAAACTAATAAAAATGTAGAAAGAATCAATGAATCAAGGAGTTTATTGTTTGAAAGATTAAATAGACTAGACAAACCATTAGGCAACCTTACCAAGACAAGAAAGACTCAAATTCATGCAATTAAGAATGAAAAGGGTCAATGCCGGGCGTGTTGGCTCACGCCTGTAATCCCAGCACTCGGGAGGCAGAGACAGGAGGATTGCTGAGTTCGCGGCGGCTTGCCTGGGCTACATAGTGAGCTCAGGGCCAGCCTGAACTACAAAGCGAGACCCTGTCTCCAAAAAGAAAAAAAAAAAAAATGAAAAGGGTGTAATCACAATAAATCCTGCAGAAATCCTGAAGATCATTAACATCTACTTCCAAAACCTCTGCTCTAATCAGATGGAAATTAGAAGAAATGGGCAGATTCCTAAATACATGTGAATTACCAAAGCTGAATCAAGAAGATAGAAATATTCTAAATAATCAAATGTCAGTCAATGAAATTAAAGAAGTAATTCAAAACTACCAACAGAGAAACGCCAGGTTCTCACAAATTCACTGATCAATTCTACAAGAATCATAGAGGAAATCTAATGCTACTAATTCTCAAACTCTTTAATGAAATTGAAAAGGAAGTAACACTCCCAGTCATTCCTAGAAGCAAGTATTACCTTCACAGTAAAACCAAAGAAGGATCCAGCCAAAAAGGAGAACTATAGGCCAGTCTCATAAATGAATATAGATACAAAAGTCCTCAATAAGAAACCGGCAAACAGAATGCAGTAATTCATGACCAAGTAGGATTCATCCCAGGGATGCAAGGATTGTTCAAAATATACAAATCAATAAGTGTAATACACCACATTAACAGAGCCAAGGACAAAAACCACACGATAATCTCACTAGATAGAGAAAAAGCAATTGATAATGTCTAATAACCATTTATGATAAAAAAAAAACCCTACAAAAAATTAGAAAAGACGGTCTTTACCTCAATCTGATAAAATCCACCTATGACAAATCAACAGCCAACAACATATTAAACAGTGAAACCTGAAGGGTTTCACTCTAAATCAGGAAAAAGCAAGGATAAGCACTATCATTACTTCTATTTATTTTTGTTCTGTTTTGTTTTGTTTTAAGACAGGGTCTCGCTTTGTAGTTCAGGGTGGCCCTGAGCTCACTATGTAGCCCAGGCAAACTTTGGATTCAGCAATCCTCCTGCCTCTGCCTCCCGAGTGCTGGGATTACAGGTGTGAGCCACCACACCCAGCTCATTACTTCTATTTAATAGATTTCTGGAAACATTAGCCAGAGAAATTAAACAAGAAAAAGAAAATGAATAATGATAAGAAATTAAGAAGTTGTTATTATTTGCTAATGACATAATACTATACATAAAATACCAAAAATTAGGATTAGAGGTCCTGTTTGACCCTGCTATTCCCCTGCTAGGTATATACATGAAAGAATTAAAAGAATCATATCACAGTGACATATGTACAATTATGTTTATAGCAGCTCAGTTTGTGATAGCTAAATCTTGGAAACAACTCAAATATCCATCAACTGGAAACTAGATAAAAAAGATGTGGTTTGGTTTTTTAAAAATAAAATGGAGTATTACTCTGCCATAAAAACAAGTTTGAGTCATTCATACTCAAGTAGATGTACCTTGAGCACATACTCATAAGTGAAATAAATAGATCACAGATGTGTAAATGCCATATATTTTCTCTGGTATGAGAAACTGAAAATGTAAATAAGTCCTAGAGAATATAACAGACACTCTAAAATAGAAAATATTCTAAGGGAAATGGGGAGTAGGTGTAAGTAATGAGGGGAAAGAAAAAATTGTGATAGTAAAAAAGAGGAAATGGGGCTGGAGATTTAGCTCAGTGGTTCTAGCAGCTGCCTAGCAAGAGCAAGGTCCTGGTTCAATCTCTGGTAGCCACATACAACAATACCAGGTGTAGTGACTCACGCCCACCAGCAATCAGTACCACACACAGCGCAATGCCGGGCGTGGTGGCTCACACCTGTCATCCCAGCACTCGGGAGGCAGAGGCAGGAGGATTGCTGAGTTCCAGGCTTGCCTGGGCTACATAGTGAGCTCAGGGCCAGCATGAACTACAGAGTGAGACCCTGTCTCAAAAAACAAAACAAAAAACCCCCCACAACTCTAACCTTTTTTAAAGACTGATTTTACACTACCCTTCAATGTACTGAACAAAAAATAACAAGGTGTACTATTTTGAAACTAGCCAGCAACAAATGCTGGCAAGGTTGTGGAGTAAAAGGAACCCTTCTCCACTGCTGGGAATGTAGACAGGTACAACCATTATGGAGATCAGTGTGGAGATTCCTAAAAAAAACTAGGATTAGATGTTCCATTTGACCCTGCTATTCCCCTACTGGGGATATACACAAAAGAATTACAAGATCCAGGCTTGCCTGGACTACATAGTGAGCTCAGGGCCAGTTTGAAGTGCAAAGTGAGACCCTATCTCAAAAAAAAAAAAAAGAATTACAAGATTCATATAACAGTGACATATGTGCACACATGTTTATAGCAGCTCAGCTTGTGATTGCTAAATCTTGGCAACAACCCAAATGCCCATCAACTCTAGACTGGATAAAAAAGATGTGTGTTTTTTTAATAAAATGGAGTGTTACTCTGCCATAAAGAATGATGATATTGAGTCATTTATACTCAAATAGACGTATCTTATGGTCATACTCGTAGGTGAAATAAATAGGTCACAGATGTGTAAATATAGTATGTTTTTTCTGGTATGAGAAACTGAAGTTGCAAATGAGTTCTAGAATGCACGATAGATATTGAGAAATAGTAACTATTCAAAGGGAAATGGGGTTTAGGGTTAAGTAATGAGGGGAAAGAAAAAAAACAGTAGGACCACAGATTTAGTTTAGTGGTTCGGGCGCCTGCCTAGCAACCACGAGGTCCCTGGTTCGATCCCCGGTAACCACATACAACAAAACGGGGCATGATGACTCACACCCACCAGCAATCAGTACTACATACCACAATGCTGGGTGTGGTGGCTCACGCCTGTAATCCCAGCACTCGGGAGGCAGAGGCAGGAGGATTGCTGAGTTCGAGGCTTGCCTGGGCTACATAGTGAGCTCAGGGCCAGCCTGAACTACAAAGCAAGACCCTGTCTCAAAAAAAAAATTGATGGTAAGAAAAAGGAAAGCTTATACATATAGGGGCAGAGGGATTGTAGGGTGGGTAGCGGAAGGGGAAGTATGAGAAATCATGTCATATACTAGTACAACATCTCAATGTTGTGCATAATTGTGATGTGTACATATAATGCACTGATAAATAAAATAAGTCAAAAAACCTACAAGGTGTAGGGGAAACAGCAGAAAGGATGTTTTGTAATATCAGAACATCTGAAAAAAAACTGCAGATTTTTTTTTTTTTGAGACAGGGTCTCACTTTGTAGTTCAGGCTGGCTCTGGCCCTAAGCTCACTATGTAGCCCTGGCAAGCCTCGAACTCAGCAATCTTCCTGTCTCTGCCTCCCGAGTGCTGGGATTACAGGCATGAGCCACCATGCCTGGCACTGTGGTATGTTCTATTGATGGCTAGTGGGCATGACTCACCACGCCCAACACTTTATGTGGTTACCGGGATTGAACTCAGGACCTTGTGTTTGCGAGGCAGGCGCTGGAACCACTGAGCTAAATCTCTGGCCAAAACTGCAGATTTTTGAAAGAGATCTTGAAAGTGGGCAGCTGAAATGTTTTCTAAACCTAAAAGTGCATTTAGTAATTCTACAACATTTGCAGACAATCTTACAAGCCATCGGGAAATTACAAGGGATTTTCTAGCACTGTAGCAGCTGCAAAAAGAATTTTAATAACAGATTTTTACAGTTCTGCAAGATGGAAACCACCATATGTTTTCTTTTTTTAAAAAAGCAACGCATTTATTAGTACATTTTAGATATACACAATGATAACATTCATCATAGGGAATGTGTACCTGTACATAGTATATCTTACTTTTTTCCCATCCTCCCCACCAACTCCTCTTCCCTTCCTTATATATAAAAGCTTTATTTCCACTTTTTCCTTCTATTTTTTCTTGTCACTTCTTTCCTTTTCCCCTCCCCCCCTAATGCTACTTCCTCTTCTCATTTGACCATTTTCTTCTCATTTCCCAATGTTTACTTATACATTTTGGTCTTTAAACCTTGCGTTTCTTACTTCTTCAGATAAAGCTAAATTTGAAGAACTTGATCTCTCCTTACACTGGTTAGATTTTGGAAGTCAGGAAATTGAGCTATGGGAACTTCAAGAAAGTTCTATCTAGAAAATTAAATTCTATGACCCATACGCAATACTTGAGAAGATAACAGTATGAAAGAATGACAAGGGACATCACAATTGGTACTTCTGAAAGTGAAGTTTTTAAAGTATGGAATTCACTAACAAATAATTTTAAGTCAATGAAAGCACTTGGGATTGTATTTTGTACTTTGGATCATCTTGTGCTTGCGAGCAACTGTTTTTAGCTTTGAATGATATCAAATCTGATGGAAGAGACAGACTAACGGATAATCTGAGTGCTGCACGTGCTGCTCACAGACTAATGAAGTATGAGCCAAGGTTGACAAATTATCACCCTGCATGCAACAGCAAAGATCCCATTAACTGTACAGAAGCATGTCAAATGCAAACATTTACCTTTCACAGTAAAAAGCCGTCTGCATCCCTGAAAGCTCTGTTAATGTGTTTTTCTTTTAAGAGAAAAGTTGTTAATATCCGAGTTGTTGTTTTATAAATTAAAACCTCAGTGTGCAGATTTAATTGCAGTGTTGGCACTTTGTGACAGATAAGCAGCACTTTGTGCTGCTCTTTGGGCACTTGGTCTCTAAAAGGTTCACTGTCACTGTTACAGAGTGTTCTACTCAACAAGAACACAATGCATGTTCTTTTCAGCAGCACGTCAAACTTTCTCCAAAATAGACCAATAAAGCATGGCCAATAAAGCATGCTTAAGTGAGTGCAAAACAATAGGGAAGATCTTATGCATATTATCAGATCATACATCAAAGAAACTAGAACTCAATGACATAATAAACCACAGAAAGTATGCAAACACATGAAAATTAAATAATACACTTGAACAATCAGTGCATCACAGAAGAAATCAAAGAAAAAAATAGTTCTCAGAATTAAATGATAATGCTAGTACAAAATTCCCGAATGTATGAGACACAACGGAAGTAGTCCTAAGAAGGAAGTTCATAGCTGTAAATGCTCACAACAGAAAAAGAGTATAAACCCAAATATGTAACCTATTAATACTCCTCCAGATACCAGAAAAATAAGAGCAAATCAAACTCAGTTAGTACAAGGAAGGAAATTACAAAGATCAAAGCAGAAATCAATGAAGCGAAGGCTAAAGAAAAATACAAAGAATTAATAAAGTGAAGAACTGAGTCTTCAAAATAATCAACAAAATGGAGAACCTTTAACCAATCTTACCACAAAAGGAAAAGAAAGATCCAAAGGCAATAAGAAATTAAAAAGTTGAAATCATAACTGACACCATTGAAATCCAGATTATTATCAACTATTTCACTAAACTATATGCCTATGAATTACCAAAACTCAATCAAGAAGAAATAAAAACCCTAAATAATCCAATTAACAGGAAGTGAAATTAAAGCAATAATACTTACCAACTAACAAAAGTATACAGGTCCTGGGGCTGGAGGGTTAGCTCAGTGGTTCCGGTGCCTGCCTCGCAAGCACAAGCTCCTGAGTTTGATCCCTGGTAACCACATACAGTGCTGGGCGTGGAGACTCACACCCACCAGCCATCAATACCACATACTACAGTGCTGGGCGTCGTGGCTCACGCCTGTAATCCCAGCACTCGGGAGGCAGAGGCAGGAGGATTGCTGAGTTCGAGGCTTGCCTGGGCTACATAGTGAGCTCAGGGCCAGCCTGAACTA
>PVIC010041892.1:0-16022 GCA_004025085.1 Thryonomys swinderianus | reverse complement strand
AAAACTAGAAGCGATAAAGGGAAAAACTCAAACTAAGAACTTATTTGAAATTACCATTACCAATGAAACAACACATTTCTCCAGTAAGCCATATAGGGAAAATGAAAGATTATAAATCACCAATAACAACCTGATCTGGTAGTGCATGTCTGTAATCCCAGAATTTGGGAGCTGAGGCAGGAGGATTCCAATGAATTAGAAGTGAGATTGGACTCTATACTCAAGCTCATTCTCATGAAAAACCCTGCCCCCCTGAAAAATTTTTTACAATATCAAAACTGAAACAGATCCTAAAGGCATTAATAGAAAATAGTAGAATATTACTAACTGTGCATATATTAATTCAACAACATAAATAAAGGGAAAAAATTCATAGAAAGACATGAACTACCAGCTCAATTTCAGAGGCTGATGCAGAAGGTAAGGCATCCAGGACAATTTATAACTAGAAATGTGTATTTAGGGCCAGAGATTTAGCTCAGTGGTTCTGGCGTCTGCCTAGCAAGCACAAGATCCCTAGTGTGATCCCCAGTAACCACATTCCAGGCTTGTCTAGGCTAATAGTGGGCTCAGGGTCAGCCTGAACTACAAAGTAAGGCCCAGTCTCAAAAAAAAAAAAAAAAAAAAAAAAAAAAAAAAAAAAAAAAAAAAAAAAAAAAAAAAAAAAAAAAAAAAAAAAAAAAAAAAAAAAAAGCATATTTATCCATCTAGATGCTACTGTTTCTTAGATCTAGAATTTTGCTAAATTATTTATTAAAACTAAATTTATGTGCATACACAGATGTTTAAATAATGCCAATGACTATGACTATATATAATTATAGTCACTTAGAATTTTTTGTTCGTCTTTGTAACAAGATCATTAACTTTCTGTGGCATTAACAGTTGCTTGTTCACACACTTCACTTAATTTTGTTGTGGATCCTTAAAACTCAGTAAAAGCAAGGGTTACAACAGCCTATTTGTAACTGGGGCTAACAGTCTCTTGAACATGAACAGAGCAGTTTATGAGACTGGAAATTTTCATGTTCTTGATATAAACTCTTTAAAGGTTTTCCATAATGTGTATGTACAAATTTACATTTCTCTGCGAAGTCTTTAAGGAAACCAGCAGCTGAGTTAACTTCATCATTGGGCATTACCATATTTGGAAACCATTCCTAATTTCATGAAAGGAATATTTCCTTTAAAATATTTCTTTCATTTGTAGTCATGCTGTACTGAATTTCTGACACTCTTTCTACATTTATATTTTTCTTTGATGGTGGGTTTATTTATGTATTTTCATAAAGAGAATTGATAAAAATAAATTCAATATATTAAGAACAACAACAAAAATGAACAGAGAAATAACATTTGCAGTGTATCTAACAGTGCCATCCCTACAAAGTGTTCTTATCAATCAGCAAAAAAAGAGGTGCACAAATTAATGGGGACAGCTTTTTGAAGCACATAAATAAGTTGCTTCCAGAAGAACAGATGCAGTGTATAGATGTACATAACTAAAATTTAACCTGGAAAATACTACCATAGTAAGAATTTTATCTTTTGTACTCTCTCTGTCTCTCCCTCTCCCTCTGTCTATTAAAACACACATAAATCCTTAATTATCTTGTTTTATTTCCTGTTATCTTTGAATTTCACATCTTAAAATCAGACAGTATATCTGCACTGATTCTAATACTTGTGCTTCTCTTTTTTACACTTGACTCCAATCTGTCTGTAATTAATTTTTCTGTAGCATATAAATTAGGGTTTAGAATTTTAAAAATTATATGTGTGGATCTTTATTCTTATTTACAATGACCTTATTATTATCAGAGTGCTTTGCCACCGAGTAGACAGTATATAAATGAGAGCAGGTGTGTGGAAGTTAGTGCTCTTTGAATTTATTTTAGCATCTGTAACCATGGACCTAGGCACTGCATTTCACTCTTATTTGTAAAAATTGGATACAGCAGAACTCGCTACAATAATAAATTAAATCACTTGAGCCACATAAATAATTATCACATTTTAAGTCAGTGGAGCTTAATAGTGCCATCTAGGTCTGGGAAATCCGGACTGAAATCTAGCTCAGTCATTTGCCAGCTGTGTGACCTTGGACCACTTCCGTACATGCCCTGTACCTCTGTGTGCTCATCTGTTATGGACACCTATGTGTCATGCAACTATTTTTTTAATTACCAGGCTCTGCTGTAACAATACAGCCTCTGGAGAAGTAAAAGTTATGTTTTCACTCATTTACTTTCGTCAATATAATAGATAAAAACAAGTATTTTCTCATGCTTGTAACTCAAAAGTGAGAGAAATAATACTTCTTTAATTTACTGCTCCTGGAACACTCTCATATTCATTATCTGCTGTTGCTATTTGTCCATGTTTCTATTGGATTGCTTTTTCCCCATTAGTATTTACTTTTAGAGTTAAGGAGGGAAAGAAGAAAAAAAACATGCTCCTTTCTACTCTTCCCTTATATGCATGTTGAAATCCTTTTGTCAACCCAAACATAAAGTGCCATTTTATATAATTTTAAATAACCTCCCTGTAACTGATTTCTATTAGTGTATGTATGAGTTTTCCTTAATGTTTTCTGAAGTCAGTTTATTTATAGTCATCCGAACTAGAAGGGAATAGATCAATGCTACTGGAGTGTGACATGAATCACAGACATCAGCTGTGTGTGGAGCCTTTGAGGAAGGCACTGTCTCTGTCCACCCTGCGGAGACATATCTTCACTTTTACCAGATACCCTGCTAGCTGATGCATAAATCAGGAAACCTAATAGAGCTAATGCATCAAGAGAAATCTCAGTGTAAACACATCCAGCTTCAATAATACAGGTTAACTTTTTCTGCTGTGTGAATGGTATCTTCTTATAATCTATATTCTATTTCTAGTTTTTATGCATGATATCTTTGGCACATTCTGAAATAGTGCCATGCCTTCAAGGCTGTTTATCCCATTCCTGTTTGGAGTGGGGCTTCTTTGGTATCAGGGATCGAACTCAGGACCTCACATTTGCCAGGCAGGCTCTGTACCAGTGAGCTAAATCCCCTGCCCTGTTTATCCCATTCCTTATGAGTTTAGAATTTTGGTCCCTTTAAAAGAAACTTATCCCTTATAAGAGCAAGGTCCTGAGTTCAATCCTGGGTTGCAGGAGGGCTTGCTCAACTCAAAATCTTACACATATTTTTCTATATTTTACTTTTAAAATATACTTTAATTGTACCCTTTTTAGATTGTAACATTCTTGACATAAAAAGATACAATTTCTATATGTGCTCAACACTTTAATCTGAAGCAAAGCATACTAAATTGGAAGATATCTGAATGTGAACTTAATTTCTGATGCACAATAGCCCATTTTATAATCAGCTTTTTAAAAATCTCAGGTTCTCTGAATTATCAGGATGTATTTTTCCATATGCTTTCAAAGCCATTCCAACCAAAAAGCTAATGTTTTCTGAAGAACAACTTTTAAAGTGAGGCAAAATATTTCAAATTAACAGATCAATAATGTGCATGTAGCATGGTATGACTGGGCCAGTCTCTGTCTTTTGGGGGAATAGGTATTGGGTAAATATGAGAATTTTATAGGCCTCTCAGTAATCGCCAGACTCATTTAAGTCTCTTTTACTCATTTAAGTCTCTTTTCCCTCCACTTCAACTGTCTCTCCTTACGAAAAACAGGGACATACGAGAACATAATCTCCAATTCAATCTCCCGAACTTTGTTACACAACAAATAGGCTTGAGTAGTCAAAGTCTATTCACTTAGTGAATTGCACAGTCACCAATGTAATTTCAATAATAAAAACAAACGAAGGGTTTACTGTTAAAATGAACATTACTGTTTTATGATGAGCTCACATTCCTTTGACTTTAAGGTTTTGTCTCCTTAGCATCTCTGTTTCCCTTCCTTCTGCTGAATCACAATAAAGCTTTTACTAGAACAGGGGGAAAAAAAAAACTAACACCAACAAAGAATCCTGCTCTTAAGGGAAGTAGGAGACAATGACTGTTGAGGATATCAAACTGGAAATAGCAGGTTTTATGTCCAGGTTCCTCCTGCTGCCACTTTACGTTACTGAAATAAATATCGCTTCTGAACCTGAGGAAAGTATGTAAGTAACCACATAAATCTGACTATGACTATGGAATCCATCTCTTTATAGAGAAAAAAAAGTCCTCCAACAGTTGTTTATATATTCTTCTTTTACTATCTTCAGGTTTTTGTAGAATACATTAGTAACAAATTTATAAATAGTTCCGTAGATATATTTCAAGTTTGAAATTGCACTCATTTTGTTTTATTTCCTAGTAGTTACTGTGCAGATTGTTCCATTATTTTTCAAGTTATAAAGTAATTTCACCGAAATTTTTCAAAACACTTCATTGGCATGAAATAAAACTGCACTTTGCTTACGACCAAATTAAATAACATTTGTGCCATCAAAACCCACTATTACTTTCTTTCTAAAACTGCAAAAGAAATTAGAATATATATTTTCCTCTTGGAATATGAAACTTTCCCCTTAAGTATACAGCTAATGTTTGTGTCTGATTTTTCAAGCAAAACTCTCCCACTGCAGTGAGACTGATTATGTAATATTTTTAATCTCTATGGCATTAATACACCCATTTAAGCCCAAGCATAAAATAACAAGATGAAAATGTGTGTGTGCAGCTCATTTGGTGAACAGAAACCTCATCTTCTAGTGCCATGTATACTTACTTTCATGGAAAGGTGGGTAGGTGAACGGGAAAAAATGAAAATTAAATTGTGTCACATACTAGTACAGATTCCCGATATTGAGTGTGATCATGATATGATGTGTATATACAGTATACCAATAAAGATAAAAGTTTTAAAAAAGAAAGAAAGCTAGATTTCTCACAGTGTTGCTAATATGCAAATACTACACTGACAAAGCTGGAGAGAAAAATGTCTTTTTTTGGAATACCTCAAATTTTGTAGCTCTTTGCTATATGTTTTCACACCATGAATTTAAAGGAGTTGGCAAAAAATTAAAAATAATGCATGGAGATAGTTTTATATTGTGAATCTTGGAGATTCTTCTAGGTAAGACAGGTTTTCTAAGAAACAATAGAATTACAGAATCTCTCCTGCTTTCCATTTTTTTTTCCTCTGTCCAGGTTATGTTTTAACTGTTTCTTTCTTCTGACTAGCTTATCGCTCTGTAGTTCCAGCTGTTTCATTCTGTAACTCTAAAACCCTATCACTGGGGAGTTCTGGGTAATTGCCCATAATATGTACCACATTATCCATTTCAGGAACTGCGCTGAAAGACAGCAGCAATAAGGGGGTTTCTAAAGGCAGTCTGGCTTACACTAATGGACCTAACAGGAAGGAAATGCAATTTGAAAGAAGCTGATGCATATGTTCTATTGCCGAATATAATGTTTGATTTAATTATTAACTGTCAGTGATGGAGAGGCAAATCCTGTGCAGCTCTACTTAGAGTGCCATGCTTTGTATTCAAAGAAAACAAATGACAAAAGTTTCATCTTTCAGTCCATAACTTAACAAAAGAATATTTTTCTTTTCACCAACAAATCATAGTTTCCAAATTGCCTCTACTTGTGGCATAAATTGGGCGAGATCCTAACACATTAATACTCATTTCTGGCCAGCATTTTGTTCACCGTCCCATCCTTCATACCTTTTCTTTCCTTCCTCTTTCTAACTTTTTAACTTCCTTCCTTCCTATTCATATCATGCATGAGAATTTTTCCTGATATGTGACTTTAAATTAAAGTTAGTGAGTTGTGGACTGAGCAACTTTCTAAATCCCTTTGCAGTAGACGATTCTATCGTGCGTTGGCTGGTGGAAGATGTTTCCGTGGAAAGGGCTAAAATGCTTAGCGGTCTTTGTCTTCCTCTTTTTTCTCAGAATGAGTGATTTGGCACTCAGCTCCTGTCCATTTCTTTTAATTGGCATTTTGTGACTTCCAGTAATGTTCTTCCTCATTGTAAAAGCCCATAATTGTATGTGAAAGGCAGAGAGCAAGATGTAAAGAACAAATTCATTAGAGAGCAAACATATGCAGGCCTCTTCTTAGTTACTTTATTCCTGTATTGGTACAAAATGACCTAATGTATACAAAGAAATGTGTATTAGCCCATGAATTTGCAAGGGAGCTCAATAAACAAAATGCTCTGTTGGGTTAGTCAGCTGGAAAAGAGTGGTTTAGTGCTACGTGTAAACAGAATAATAGAGCTGTGTAATTTTAGTTGTGCATTTTATATCTATCTGGTGAGATTATTATCTTTGACACTAGCCTAGGCAGATGCATAACTGGGCCTGAAATTAAACAATAGTGATGATATTTGGAGTTTATCCAAAACGCTCTCTATTGTTTATGTAAGTGGCTCCAACATCATTATTTGATCCATAATTTCTCATTTTTTATGACACATATGTTCTTGCATATAACAGCACACAACATCAACTCAGTGGGAGGCATTTTTCTTTACGATTTCAAAAGGAATTGTTTATTTTTGTCAGGAGGATAATAGAGAGCAATGAAGCTTCCTGGAAATACAATACCACAATTCAAATGTCTAATTGATTTAGACAGTTTAAAGAAAAAATATAAGGACAATCTATATTTTCTTCTCTCTAACAGCACAATTGTCTCATTTGAAAGTTGTCATTCTCAGTCTGGGTCAAGGATTTTAGTACTTTAGTTATGAATGACTGGAGTCTGGCTGATGTGGAATTCTTACCAAACAAATAGAGTTTAATTCTAATAGTCTCAATTCTAATGAATTTAGAATAGAATTTATCCATGGAAATGTCTAGAGAAACAAATGGAGTTTAATTCTAATATTCTCAGTTCTATGAAATTTAACATTATAATGTATCCATAGGAATATCTACTAAAACATTCCAAAGTTCAGGTTCTAGAAGTGTATGAATCACAAATAATAAATGAGGCTACTCAAATCTTACCATTCAAATCAGCTGAAAAATAGCCATTCTTTCATTTTTTTCCTTTCAATTGAATAGTTAGGTAAGTAGGATAAATTTTCAAAAGTATTTTAAAGGAATTCATATCTTTCTAAATTATTTTGTTATATTTTAAATCATTTGTCATTTGTTGTAATATAAAATTAATTATACATGTAAGCTCACACTTACTTTACTCCTAGAGATATGTTATTTCATATTTCTAGTTATAAACAAATTTCCAAAGGGTAAAGCTTTTAAATATTTTCATTTAGATCATGACCTGTCTGTTCTTTCCAAAACTAAGAAATAATGTGTATGGACAGCCAGGCATGTTGGCTTATGCCTGGACTGTAGGAAGCCAAGACAGAGTATGCAAGTTCAAGCTCAGACTGGGCAATTTACCAAGCATAGTGAGACCCTGTCTCAAAATTTAAAAATTTTAAAAGGGGCTGGGAAGATAGCTCAGTGACAAGTTGTTGTGTTTAGTCCCCAGTGCTATCAAAGAAAAATCAAGAATAAAAATTATGTGTAGTCACCAGTTTATACTATTGATGAAAAGGGAAAACTGCTTCTGATTTGGAATAGTCACCCTCCAGTGAATACGCACAAGTGTAGAGTAACTTGTGGAAAGCATTTTACTTCAAACTTGCTTAAAAATGCAATTTTGTTTTGTTTTGTGTTGAAAATGTCCATGAGAGTCTATCAAAAGCTAGCCCTGAAATCACCTCAAAGGATACAGTTACATACATGTAGACTGATGGAAGGGTATTTGCCCAGACACTAAGGGATCTCTTTGTAAATACATCACAGGTATTTGTCAGTGCAGGTGTGTCTTCATTTTTAATATGAGTTCTCCAGGCAGCAAAACAGGTGTTCTAGCTGCATGCTAATCAGGAAAAATGAATCTGTGTGGGGACATCTGGGAAGAGATTCTCTGAACAGGTTCTCAAGTGCAGTGTTAGAAAATGGGGCACCTTTGCTTTGCTAAGCACCGAGAGGCACACTTTGCAGGTGGCAAAACCTACCTTCACCACCCATTAGACATTTCCAGGTGTATGTGGCAGATGAGGCGGCAGAATACAGACACTGACTAACAAGCTGCTCGAGTTTAAGATAACTTGATACAAATTTCTGAGTTATCTGGAAGAGGAAATTGTTCCCCTGAATAGGACTGGGTCTCCGGGAAGATGGAGGTCAGGGGTTGTTGGAAGGAAAGCAGAAAGGTGGGTGATGTTTATGCAAAAGTTTCCTATTTTGTTTCCTTCATTTTGTTCTATTCAGTCCTTTTTATTTTAATGCCTCCCTTTCTCTTCCTTGGGGACACCTCTGCTCTTTTCCTTCTTCTTAAAATAAGAACTGAATTTTAGTTGATGGGATTTTCAGAATACAAAATATGGTGAGTTGGATTAATTAGAATATTTCACAGAAACTTTCCTTCTTCAGTTATGCTCTTGACAAAGATAAATGCAAATTCTAACAAGATTTATAAACTCAAGTCACATTTTCTGGATACATTTCTATAGGTGCTAGACAAGTAAAGCAGCATAATAAAGAAGGAAACAACTGAAAAGATGAACAAATGGAAGATACATTGCAAAATGTATTCACAACTCGTGAAATGTATTCAGTTCTGAATTTTTATTTTGTCCATCTGCCCTACCATATATCAACATCATCATTTGTCTCAAAGACATCCTTTTTCTAAAATATTTAACACTAAAGCAAATCACCTTGGATTTCTGTCTTGAGTGGTTATTTTGTGCCTGAATAAAATCATCAAGCTAAAAATTACCCCCTGCAAGAAGTAATACCACCCTTAAATTCATGCAAACAGACTATAGTCTTTAACTGTATGTTAAGTTTAGCAACTTAGGTTCATTAGCCAGATGTGAGCTCGGTGGGAAACAGCCCTATTTGCCACAGTTTTTCCTCTAATCAGAGGCCAAGAGCATTCACCTCCTTCCCAAAGTCAGCTCTAACTGGGCTCCTGCTAGACTCCCTTCCTATCACCCCAACGACCACGCAGTGGGCAGTAAAATCCATATATTAACAACACATGCCAGATTTATCCAAATCCGCCATTGACATCTTTTAACTTCTAAGCACTAGGTGTTCCAACTAATATCAATATTTCCTCTGTTAGATTCCATTTTTAAATTATAACAGAACATGAGATCTTACAGAAATGTCTTCCAAGATTCTTACATTTGCCAAACGTGCATTTTGTCAGCATCAATAATAATAAATTTTAGAAGGCAATGATGCATTTTGACATAGAATGAAAAAACTTCTCATGCCTTCTATTCCAGAGGCCCTTGTGCCAGGTTAGCACTCCTGTGCCAGGTACCTGCCATCTACTTCTACCTCAAGTCTGTTCCAGTTCTAGAATTCTTATTATCACAACCTTACCTTGAAATCACATCAATGTGTCCTTATGTGAAGGTATTTAATAATCCATATTCTAAGATACAGAAAGAGAGAGAGAGAATAACTGTTTAAGTGACTCAACTTCATCCAAGAAAGACACTTTAAATATAAGGATTTAAAAAATAAAGCAATCTGGTATGCGGTAAATTGAAATTATAATCAAGCTTATTCAATTGCTTAAAATCCTCTTTTTAGAAAAACAGTGAATAAAAAGTGATGAGAAGTTTTAATTTACTAATTTCACCATGAAAAGCCCTATTCTCATTTGTTTAAGATTTGTAAAGAAATTTGAAATGAATGAGCATTAAGCCGGGATGCAGACAAATCCTCTCCACAGAGGCATTGTGTGAGAACCCTCTCAACTGCCCTCTGCATACCTCTTCCAGCATGAATTCCAGCTGACCAGTTACCATGGGGATGACTCATGTAAACATCTTCAGATCAGGCCGTGGTGAGAGAGTCCTCACCCATCTCATTTCCTCTGTAGGGAAGAGTCATTTGTATTATTGGCAACTGATGTAATTAGTATATTCTAGGACAAGTTACCTGAAAGTAGAATAATATTTGCTGGGGATATTATGTTCAAGAATAGAAGCAAAAAGCAAACCAACATGATCAGAGTTCAATTTTAATAAAATGCAGCTATTTGCTTTGTATGAGGAGCTGGTTACTGTGGTAAAGCAATATTAAGCTCATTTGAGATTCGCTATGAAGTTCTTGAAATACATTTTGTGAAAAAAAAGTTCTGCAAAATAAAACATGCAAACTAAATATGCTTACTTATTTTAGCCATGTCTATTCCTATAAATTAATTTGGATAGAGAGAAGTAGAAATTAAATCATTATTTTCTTTGAAATAGCCAATTAGTTTTTGGCTGAACAACTCAGCTCCCTCCCCATTACCACAAACTTCTCTGCCTGCTTTCTACCAGCCAATTTAAGCTTAAAAAAGAGCAAAGAGTAAGAAAAAGAGAAAAAAAAAAACAATAAACACTCCACAAATCCTGGGAATCTGTACAATATAAGAAAATTTGTGTTATTTGGAGCTTCAAATAAGGAAAAAAGAATAAATTAAGAGTTTCAGAGAAAAGGAAAGAATATCTCAGAGTAGTCCCTTTATACTTATTGCCGAGAGCAGAGCTTATCGAGCAAGTGACCTTTATGAGATTATTGTTTATGATCACTAGGCGTGTGCCAAGAGTAGCAGGAAAGAATATTCCAATTTATTTCAAAGGTTACATATCAAAAATTGAATATGCAGTACAACTACATTATCATGTGATATAACTTTTACATAAGAAGTTGGAGCTGAATCAATCACTACTATCGTTTCCCTTCAACCTAGTGTGTTTTGATTCTGCTCTGCCCAGATGTCCCTTCTGATTCTGGAAATGGAATGCAGTGCCATGATGCACATAAAGAGAAAAAAAAATTGTTGTTTGCTGTTGATATTGGTTCTCCAACTGAGAAAGTTGATTCAAGTATGAGAGATCTATGGAATTATTTTCTCAATGTATTCCATCCAAAAGTAATGAAATTTAATTTCAATTTCTACTTGTTTTTTAACCAAGCCATCGCCTAAGGTGGTTGAAATAACAATATAAAAGCATCACATGGGCTAAATCAGCAAAGAATTTTGTTTCTAGAATGGAAGGGAAATTGACCAAGAGGGACAGATTTTTCCCTGCCCTTAAAAGGCTTTTAGGGAGAGATATTGTGCATTTCCCTGTCTTCAATTTTCCCGTTCATGCAACTCACCGTTTGAGTTCAGTAAGCCCGCTCATCCTTAACTTTATCACTTTGGGCAGAGGGAGACTTAAGCCAAGAGATCTTCCTTTTCTCTCTTCTCTTCTCAATCGTCAAACTCAGTTGTCAGAGAAGCTTCACTGCAAGGTTGCCAACAGCTAACCTCATTTCTTTTTTAAATTAGCTACTTGGAAAAAGGAAACCAATGCTTCATGGGATGGAGAAGCATTTCTTTCAATCCAAAAACCAATCTTAGACACTAAGCGAGGGGCTTAGTGTCTTTTTTACCTTCAGCACACTTTGGTGTCAAAGTTCAACAATGAGGCAGTCACTTTCTCTCACAGGCAAGAAATATAAATAGAGCAGCTCTCTTCTCGTTTTCCTTTCTTTTCTGCTCTGGAACCTTTCTAGAAACTGCAGTGAGGACTGTAAGTTTTAGGAAGGACTGTGGTGAAACCTTGGAACAGAAAACGCCCCCACTCCCATGCCCCTGGAACCAGGAATTTTAAATCAAAACTCTGTAGGCTTAAACCACAAATACATTTCAAACTGGTAGCATGGAAGAGTCCAACACACCATCCTCTAGCATCAGAGCCCCTTTACATAAGAGAATCTGAATGGCTCCTGCAGTTTTTGCAGTGGCCTCTGATCTCCGCTGTCTCTAATGCCTGCTCTGGCGTGTACTTCTCTGGGCTCCTGAGGTAACTGACAACGTGGATCCCTGGGACTTCAAAGCCAGATTTTCCCTCTTTGTCTGGTGAAAGAGAATTTAAAGAACAACAATGAAGCAGGCATAACACTGGAAACTAGATCTTAAGGTAAACAAGGCTGAAAGACTTTACACAGAAATAGAAAGTTGCATCAGCACAGGAGAAAGCAGAAGCAGGAACTCAAGCTGTGCGACCAGGGTGAGTTTCTTGGGCCTCTCCTTCCACCTGCAGACCAAAGGGATCTAGTATGAGATACCTCAATAGACTGTTTTCTCACTTTGTAGTTAACAAGCAAAGAATGAGCTAATTCTTCCTAGACAGTAATCAAAATGCTGGATCATTACAAGATCCATCAGTTTATTTTCTTATTCCTTCTTCCATTCACCTACTTGCTGAATGTTTTTCAAGTACCTTCATCAGCACCAAACCCTTTCTTTTTTTTTCTTTTGAGACAGGGGTCTCGCTTTGTAGTTCAGGCTGGCCCTGAGCTCACTATGGTGCCCAGGCAAGCCACCACGAACTCAGCAATCCTCCTGTCTCTGCCTCCCTAGTGCTGGGATTACAGGCGTGAGCCACCACTTCCGGCATTCCAAACCCTTTCTTATACATTAGCTCATTTCAAAGCTATTCCATTTCCGATCAAGAAATCAAGAACAAAGATGTTGGTTTATTTGGCCTAAGACACAACTAATAGGTGAAGGGTAATTCTAAACCAAGGCATTTCGATTCCTAGCCCAATGCAGGTGACCCGAATGAGATCAAATAATGGGACTTAAGGAGGAAGCAAACTAGTGAGACAAGGAAAAGGTGAAGACACAGAGATGAGAATTTGTGACGGAATCACTTGGGACAGGGTTTGAAGAGGGCACAGCGTTATCAGTGCTTCAGTATTTATTCAAAATAGGCCGTTTACCATGATGTGTGGGGAGGTGGTAAAGGAATAGGTGAAGGTAAATGAGTCCTTAGAGCAATGGGCACCTTGATATGTTCAGAATGACAGCCAAACGACTGGACATCAACAGCATGGCATGTAGAGGTCAGCACAGGACAGGACGTTTCCAAGCACAGGTGGGCCGTGTCAGACTGTGCTTTAGGACAAGTTTTCAGCACTGTCGTCAGCTGTAGAGAGGAAGTGATGGGAGGCAGAGATGACTCTGTGTAGCATGCCATTGTAATACTTCAGATGGGAAGGAATGGCACCCCATAGAAGGTAAGTGAACTGGGTGAAAGGAAGGTGCACACCGGGGATCTGCCCAGAGAGCTGTGCTCATCCAAAGATGAAATCCCACTTGTGGACAATAATTGGTCTCAGTGAGACAGTGAAAGGGTAGGGTCTGCTGCAGTGAGGTTAGAAAGGGTTGCTGGCCCATTTCAGCACCTGTAAAACGAGACCAAGGATGCCTTCCTCCATGCACAGCACACTGAGGAGCTGGTGATGCTTTCTGAGTGTGTGTGTGTGTGTGTGTGTGTGTTGCTGAGAGCTTTCTCCTGGTTTGGACTCTGGCATCAAGAGCTTGCCTCCCAGCAGAGTTCAGAAGCTTCTGCTAGTGGCTTTTCCTCTACCCTCCCTCACTTACCTGCTGCACCTCCTATCACTAGTCCGCAGATGCCTAGAGGGACCTACTGACTTCACTGCTCTCCTTCCGCAGCAGCTTCTCCAGCACATCCACTCGCAGCAGGCAGCTGTGTACATACCCTCAGCCGGCTCTAATTGCAGCACCTCAGTCCAAGCAGAGAAGTAAATTGGAACTGACACTATCCACTTAGAATTTTAGGTATTTGTTTCTGGATTCTCTAGGAGCATTTAATGGTTAGGATGATTTTCTTTTGTCTTATCAACAGCCTTCCTTCAAAAGGTCTTAGAGCTCTGGCAACAACCTTTCATTAGTCTTCTCTGGATATTTGTGGTGCAAGAGTAACTATTAGCAACCCATTTTCCAGAAAATGACCCTAAAAGGGGGTCAGTGATATTCCCCAAGAGTCACACAATTCTCAGGGGAAAAAAGCACTTCCGGGATCATCTAGAAGCTTCTTTGTTTTTCACCCAACTCAGAGGAAAATGTAATTGAAATTGAGACTTGCATCCTGGTGTTCTGTTCTTTCTTTAATTTCCTATTTCTGAACTCAGTAGTTTTCTTATTGTCCTTCCAGGAAACTCAAGTTTGTACTATGGTCCTTCAGGGTTTTAGGAAAAGAATGAACCACTTGCTGTGATAAAATGATTTAAACTTGCAAAGAACCCATTCTTTGCTTTTACTTCTTTTTTTTTTTTACTTTGGTTTGAGAACTACTGTTTCATGAAATGCTATTGTCCCAAGTAGGCTAAGGTAAAACACAAATCAGCTTCAGTAATGCCACATACATAAAAACAAGAAGAACCAGCAGGTCTGAAGTTCATTGTACAAGAAATCATTTCTTATCAAGAGAAGTGGAGCCCATTATACCCTTGAAATAATTTCAAATGGAAGCCTTGAAAAAAATCTAGTCTCAACTTTCAATGACTATAGGAGTATCAAACAATAGCATTTGTTAATATTTTGTCTAGGAGTTCATTACTTTGTGATTTCATATCTCACCACAAAAATAACAACACATCCAAGTAATTATCACCCCAGATCTAGTGAAGACCTCTTAAGATCTGAAGGTTGAAGGGGTGCTTCTCTTGTTGTATGTAAGAGGTTTTAGTTCTCAGATTCTGAGACGTCCCTGGACCATGAACTGTTTGTTCTTATCATATCATGACAGAAAAGGGTGTGCTCAGATAATCCCCGAGACATACCAGAGTCTGCATCTAGCCCATGGACAGCCCACCCTATCAGTCGTAATTCAAAATTTTGAATGTTCTCTTTGCAGTGATTCCAACTAGCTAATGAATTTGTACTCAGCTTTCATGCCCCAGTAAGGATCTCTTGCCCCCAATCCCTTCCTTATGGGCTGTCTTTGGCTTTTGCCCACCGTGCTGACTTTGGACTCTTCCCCACCCTCTTCCCCACCTTCTTCTTTGGCTTTTGCCCACCGTGCTGACTTCGGACTCTTCCCCACCCTCTTTTATGTATGTGTTCTAGAAGGCTGACCTGTACTGACTGTGTTAGTGGCAGAGAAAGCGAGAGGAGAGAGTCCCGGTTCTGGTCCTCTGGCTCCCTCCCTGGCATCACCATAGATTCGTTTATCTGCGAACTGGAGACAATAATTCCCCTCAACAGATTTCTCCGTGCAGTCTGTACTGACTCCAATCAAGGACTTTTATCTCCCCTAATTCCATGAGGTCTGAGGATAGAATTTCTGATATACCACATCACCTTATTTAACTATCTTACCCACACTATGATAAATGCTCACTTGGAAAACTGTTTTTCTAATTAGCCAAATAGCATCATGTGTTTCTTCTAGAATCGTAAGTGTGATACTCTGTCCCTGACCTGTCTTTCTGTGTCTGAGTAAATCTTCGGTCCCACTGCATCTGCACTGAAATTGAAGGGTGGGTGCCTCTTACAGCTCGGTACAATTGTCTGCTTATAAGTCTGCTTTCCTTCCCAGAATCTGAGGATACTTTTGATTCTTTGTAATGTTTGTCACGTAATAGATATTCAGTGAAAGTCTATGAAGATATTTTCAACTACTGCTCAACAGAAATTCCTAACACAACTCCATCTACATGCACCTGCCATTTCTAGTCTGAGCTCAGAGAAAAGAACATATAATGGTTTAATGTCTCTATCCCCTATTTCTAACTTAAAACTCTTGTAGGGCAGATTTTCCCCCCTGCCAGTTCTTATTGAGTACCTGACATAGAGTAAGTGCTCAATAAATGTTTATTGAGTAAATAAATTGGTCTCTATTTTCTTTTTATGTGAAATCCAAGTAGCCAGGAAAGAAGCAAAATAAATATGGTATGCTATTTCATTTTCTCAGTTTTAGTAATTTATACTTTTCTCCCCTCCTTAATTTGGGAAAGAGAGTAATCTATTGATTCCAAATCTTCCAAAGGATAAAGAAATTCTGCAGGAATAGTCAAACAGAGTTCAATTATCTATATAAGATTTGCTTATTTTATGAAGCCAGTACCTTTTTCATTCGCCTATAAGACTCAGCCCTTTTTACATTGTTTTTGGACGCTGAAAATCGGAGTTTCATCTGGTCTTTCTTCTGTGAAAAAAAA
>PVIC010041891.1:0-16042 GCA_004025085.1 Thryonomys swinderianus | reverse complement strand
TCTCTCTCTCTCTCTCTCTCTCTCTCTCTCTCTCTCTCTCTCTCTCTCTCTCTCTCTCTCTCTCTCTCTCTCTCTCTCTCTCTCTCTCTCTCTCTCTCTCTCTCTCTCTCTCTCTCTCTCTCTCTCTCTCTCTCTCTCTCTCTCTCTCTCTCTCTCTCTCTCTCTCTCTCTCTCTCTCTCTCTCTCTCTCTCTCTCTCGCTCATCCACTTACCCATCTTGCAGGAAAGGCCGGCAGTTTCACCTGCGAGTCCATGCGGCGGATGCTGCTCTGGTCACTTGATTTTGCCCTGGGTCTAGTGTCTGGGAAAACAGCGGAGCAGCGTGAGACGGAGGAAGTGCAGGGCAGAGGCACTAACGCAGCGCACACTTCATTCCACGTGTGAGAGACCCTTCCGGGTGCCGTCCACACAGCAGGCGCTGGGGTCAGGTGAGGGGCAGGACACTGTTTCGTCTCTCAAACGGCTCCCAGTTTTGTGTGTACAGTCACAGTTCCACTACGTCGCATTTTCGTTGTTCCATAGTCATTTTAATCACATGCATCAGCTTTAAATGAGAGACAGTCGGTCTCGTACCTAGATTATTTATTTTGTCTCCCAGCCCCTCTTCGTGTTGCATGGCAGAGCCCCAGCAGGAAGAGAATTCCCCGAAACCGTCTTTGTTGGCACCTTCGGCCCGCGAGCTGAGCGGCGTCCTCCGGGGCCCACGCTGCCTCGGGCCGCCCTCCCAGCTGGAGCTGCGCCCTCGCCGTGCTGCTCCCACAGGGGCCTGGGCGCCGCTCGGGTGCCTGAGTTCGCCTGAGACCTTCGACTCGGTCGAGTTGAAGGGACGAAAGCCCCACATCCCAGCAAATCCCAGACACCGGGCAAACGGGGCAGTGGGTCACGGGGAGATTCCGCGCCATCTGGACCGAGGCGCAGGCGGGCGTTGAGAGTCAGCACCCGCCTTCTCCTCTGCGGCGCAGTACGTCGGCCTGGCTTCTGCCTCCGCAGCGCTTTACACCAGCCTCCGGGTGAAGCCTTCTGCTGGGACTGAGGCACTAAGTGCCCACCGCGCAGGGCAAAGGGGCTTCTGTGCCTCCCCTGCGGGACGGCTCTCAGGGCTTATTTCCTCCCCGTCCTCTCAACAGCTTCAGCCCTGCTCTTCTCCTCCCCCATTTTCCCTTCCCCCGTGGATTCTGCGTTTTGAAAGAATGGACCATTAACTCCCCCAAAGTCTGCATTGTAAACATAGATGATTAATATCTTGTTATCTTCTCTGAGCGAAGATTCTTCTCTCGGTGTCTTTTCCTAACTATGGAAGAGAGGTGTAACTGCCAAGGATGCTTTATTTAAACATGTGGAGCTGGAATCAAGGCCAAATTTCCCTTGGCCAGACAGTGTGTGTTTTTATTTTACCAGATGCTAAATCTGAATATAATAAACAAGGCCAGTTAAGAGTCTTAAGAGTAAAAAGGGTAAGTTGAAGAACGTCCCTGGCAAAAGAAAAACAAAAGGTTATTTTTCATTTGGTACCATAAATGAAGAAAAATGAAATAGTCCTAAAGTCCTCCAAATATCTTTGTTTTTTCAGATTAATAACCAGATGTATATCTAGTTCTCCTAGAACATGTTTTCTGAAAGTTCTGAGCTGCTGAACATGAGTTCATAATGAACCCTGCAGGACTCATAATTATAACTCTGTGATCGTGACACCACAATGTGCTCAAAACTAATGTTTGGATACTCAGAGCGTAATTCATAGTTAAACACATGCAATTTTCTGGTGGATAATAGGGATTATACAGCTAAATTTGTATTTTGGTATGGCAGAAGGGCGGTGTGTCAGGTGATAAAATGACTGTTTTATTGGAGAAAGAAGACACCATTACCCGAGGCACCATAGATTAGCCACATAACTGCCACGTAACTGCCTGACACCCAGTTTTCCATTTTGTGTGCGTGTGTGTGTGTGTGTGTGTGTGTGTGTGTGTGTGCTTAATAGAAGGTGACTTGCAGCCCAAATCCCTGTAGGACCTAAAAACTCTGCTCGATCTCACCCAACAGTGCCGTCCAGGAGACATTTTCTTCCCCTTCCCTCTACCCCGCCAGCAGTCAGTATCCGGAAACACTTTTGGTGGATAGAACTGGAGGGCACTGAAGTATAAGGACGGAGGCCGAGGAAACCGCGGAATTGTGTGCAGACGCCTCTTCAGGACAGAAACTAACTGGCTCAAATGTTAATAGCGCAAAGAGGGAAACCCCACTTCAAGCACTTTTCTACTTCTCTGTTTGCCCCCTGATCCCCTTCCATCCTCCTATGCCGTCTTCCTATTACTGGACTCTTCTTCCATTCCTCGAACCGACCTTGTCCTTCTCGCACCGGGCCTCTGCCGGGCCGGCGCCTCCCCCCCCCCCCCCCCCCCCCCCCCCCCCCCCCCCCCCCCCCCCCCCCGCCACCAGCTTCCCCTGGACTTCTGTCCACACGATTTTCTGCTCTTGAGCTTTTATCAACAAAAGCACTTTTGTTTTAGAGCGCCCAATTACATTTCTCAAACAATACTATTGTATGGTTTCCTGACATGCTACACCTTTCTTTCATAGCTTTATCAGTTTATAATTTATTAACATCTGTATCTTTCATTAAGCTCTTTTTATTGCATGTTGTATACTTGTATCAAATTATTACGTTGTAGTGCATAAACATGTACAATTAAAATATAATAATAATAATAATTAATAATAATAGGGCTCTCTCTCATCACCTCAAAACCTCTAATCTAGGAGCTTGGGGTAGCTCAGTGGTATGTACTTTCCCAAGACCCTGGATTTGATCCCGAACACCACAAACACACAAACAAACTTTAGCATAACAGACTATCTTACAAATAGAAAGCTATTAGTAAAAGCATATTATATCAAGTAGCAAAAGGTGCTCATTATTTTATTTATAGTGCCCCCTGTCATCTCAAGGGTGCAGGGATTTATTTTAGTGGGGCTGTGCCTGCTTCTTAGTTATCTCTAAGAAATTTGGCTTTTAGAGAATGAATGTGGCTTTAAAATTTGTTACATTCTTCCAGGTATTCTTAAAGAATACTTAAATTCCATTCACACTTGTATTCCTTTAGTTGATGTCCTTTTTTGGAGCAAAACGTTTATAGGTACATTTTAGATATACACAATGATCACACTCATCATAAGGAATTTGTACCTGTGCATGACGTATGTTGCTTTTGCTTTTATTTCCATTCCCATCCCTCCAATCCCCTCCTTGTTTACAAAAGCTTTGTTTCCTTTATTTCCTTCTAGTGTCCTTTTCTCCTCATCCCTTCTTTCTTCTCCTCCCTTCCCTTTCTAGTTCTCCTCATTTGAATATTTTCTTCCCATTCCTCAATATCTATTGTACATTTTGGCCATGTTTACCCTTTCAATTCTCACATCAGAAAAAAATGCAGTATTTAAACATGTGTGTCTGATTTCTCTCACCTAAGTGTATGATCTCAAGTTACATCCACTTAGCTAGAAATGTCTCAAGTTTATCTTTTATGCCACAGTAGTACTTCATGGTATTTTTAAAAAATCCCATCTGATCTAACCACTCATGTGTTGATGGGCATTCGTGCTGTTTCCAAGATTTAGCTCTTACAAACTGCTGCTCATTGGAACATGGGTGTGCATATAACTCTAGGGTTTGACATTTCTAGTTCTTTTCACAAGATATCCAGAAGGGGGATAGCTGGTTCAAACAGGACCTCTAATCCTAAATTTTTAAAGACTCCCCACGCTGATTTCCACACTGGCTGCAGCAGTCTTCACTCGCACTAACAGTAGAGAAGGGTCTCTTTTGCCCACGCCCTCGCCAGCATTTGTTATTGATTGATTTCTTGATAACAGCCAGTTAGCAAGTTATGGAGTGAGATGGAATCTCACTCAACATTGTTTTAATTTGCATCCATATCAAACTTTTTATATATACATATTTATTATTGTTGGTACTTCTTCATCTGACAAATGTTTATTCATTTCAGATGCCCATTTTTGTGTTGGGACTTTACTTTTGATGGGGTTTGACTTTTTTGAATTTTTTATACATTTTTAAAAATTTGAATCTTTATTGTTATATTATATATACACATCTGTATCATTCACAATACTGAGAATTTGTACCAGTATATGACACGATTTAACTCTCATTTTTCCCATTCCCCTACCTGCCTTACAACTCCCCACCCCCCATGTACATAAGTTTTGTTTCCCTTTTTTAATTACCATCATATTTTTTCTTCCCCTTGTTACTCACCCCTACACTTCATTTCCCTTTGAATATTTTCTGTTTCACAATAACTATCATATATTCTAGTGCTCAGTTACTTCTTCAGTTTCTCATACCAGAGAAAAGGTATGACATATATAGAACTGTGACCTATTTATTTCACTGATGAGTATGTCCTGAAGGTACAACCACTTGAATATAAATGATTCGAATTTACACACATTTTTTAAAAATAGGGTCCCGCTTTGTAGTTCAGGCTGGTCCTGAGCTTACTATGTAGCTCAGGCAAGCCTTGAACTCACAACAATCCTCCTGCCTCTGTCTCCCAAGTGCTGGGGTTACAGGCGTGAGCAAACATGCCTCGCACTGTGGTATGTGGAACTGACTGCTGATGGGCATGAGTCACCACACCCAGTATTGTATGTGGTTACTTGGGATCGAACTTGTGCTTCCTAGGCAGGTGCCAAAACCACTGAGCTAAATCTCCAGCCCCTTCACACATTTAATATTAGTCTTTCATTTGAGGAACAGCTGGCAAAGTTTTTTTTTCCTTACTGCGCCTTGTCTCTTCATTCTATTGGTTTATTTTGCTGTGCAAAAGCTTTTTAACAAAATGACACCAAATAAGAAAACCAGTTCTTAGCACCAAAGGCAAGGCAGAGGGCATCACAATCCCTGACTTAAAATTATGCTACAAAGCTTTGATAAAAACAGCATGATAATGGGAAAAAAGAAATCCAGACCTGAGAGTCAATGGAACAAAATAAAAGATGCAGAAACAACTCCAAGCACACTCAGCCAACTTCTCTTTGCAAAGAAGCCAAACGCTTTCACTGGAAAACAGCTTCTTTAATAAATGATGTTGGGAAAACTGGCTTTCCACATGCTGAGGTTTAAAACTCAAACTGTATCTTTTACCATGCACTAAACTAAAACCAAAGTGGCTCAGGGATCAAAATATTGAAACAGAAACACTAAATCTGCTAGAAGATAGAATAATTAGAACTTGAAGATACTTTTGTAGGCAGAAACTTTATGAACGAAATCCTGATCACACAGGAAATAGCACAGAGAATCTAGAATTGTTATAGGAAAAGAAGAGGTCAAAATTTCAAGGTGATTAGATTGAGGTGGAGGCTGATGACGATAATAGATCAGCTTCTCAGGTCTCAGTGTCAAAGATTCCATGACAGTGATGACGTCTTTTGCACTTCCTCTTCAAGCATCCCATGTGCTATTCTGCCTGTAGTCTGACAGGAAAGGCTTAAAAGCTTTTCTTCCAGAAAGCCAGAAATCAACTGCATGCTTTAGTTTTTTAAATATTAAGCACATCTCTTCTGCTTCTTTTTGTACTGCTTAGAGAAAGAAATACCAGCTAACGCTAATGGCTAACATTTGTTGAATCCTTGGTATATGTCAGGTACTGTGCTCAAAGCTCTGGAAGAATTGCTTTCTCTCTGAACCACCCTCCTGGAAGAAGGCCTCACTCTCATCGTCCCATTGACAGGTAAGGAAATGGAGTTATTGAGAGATTATCTACTTTGTTGGAGCTTCGGCTTTTACATGGCAGGATTCTTCCTACTCAGGTCTGTTTGATGTCAAAGCTTCTCACTGAAAACTTTCCCAAAAAGGAAGTAAGGGAATTAGGGAGAAAGCAGAGCAAGATGAATGGGTGAATGAATGTTTCATCTGCTTCAGAGGGAGACAATTATTTCTAAAATTTTTCCTAGAAGCATTGTTTTTTTTTTGTTTTTTTTTGGGTTTTTTTGTTTGTTTTTTTTGTTTTGTTTTTGTTTTGTTTTGCCAGAAACCATCAAGAGGCAGTAAGCACACGTTCCAGAGAGCCACTTCTGAGCACGGTGAGGAGATGCCAGAGCCAGGCTGAAGCCAGGCACTATGTGCTGCCCAGTAGGATGGAGAAAATGTGACCAGAAATTTGAGACCTTGTGATGATTTGATCAATAATATCCATCAGAGTAGTGGTTCCCAGTGGTGGTTACTCATTAGAGTCTTCCACAGAGCTTTTTAAAATTTTCCATGTACCTTTATCACTTTTAACATCCTGTCTAGAAAACAGGTGCTGGAATTCTGTTTTAATGCTTCCTGGTAAATTACCAAGAAGTAGGTCTGGGTTTACTTCAGAGAAGTATCCAGATGAGAGGATCTAGCCCGGGTTCCAGGGAAAGGGTGCCGGTCCAGCTGGATCCAAGGAGATTTTGATAATGTACATCCCACGGTGCGAGAATATTTTGTTTACATTACATCCCTGCACACCACATATCCAGGCCAACCATTACGGAAGGTCTTGCAGACTTAATTTTGCTATGTTAGGGTCAGGGATTTAGCTCAGTGACCCTGTGCAAGGTTGTGAGTTTGATCCCTGGTACCAAAAAAAAAAAAAAAAAGATACACTTGTTAGGCATGCTACCATCCCTAAATTAGTCTTCAATGAGTAAATGAATTGGAAATGGCATAAAGAAGCTGGGAAAATAAGACAATGATTTTACCATGAGCTGAGAAATTTCTAAGACACTACGTCAAGTTAAACAGGTTAATGCCTAATGTGACCACGGAACCAACCTCACCTATTCAGAGTGAGCTAAGGGACAAAACAAAAAATATATACATACCTATGCTTTTCCACACTTTATTAACTAGGGACAGAGACCAGAAGAGTACTTTCTATTCAGTGGTCAGCACATAAAATCCATCCCCAGAACAGGACTATCTGGTGCATTTTTTTAAAAAAGAGAGAACTTATGTTAACTTTAGTAAGATTAATAATATCAACAAGAATGAGAAGGGGGAAAGGGGAACTACAGGGGGATGGAAGGGGTAAGAGGGGCTTGAAAAAGAAAAGCTAGACGAGATCAGATGCTTTCAGGGTGCTATGTAAATACTGTATCTTTTCTTTGGTATGAGAACCTGTAGATGTAAATGAGTTCTAGAATGTATGATAGATTTGTGAAATAGGAAATACTCAAAGGGAATGTGGTAGGGGAAAGTAATGAGGGGAAAGAATAAATATGATTTGAAAAGAAAAAGCATATATATATATATATATATATATATATATATATATATATATGGGGTGGGGGGTTGTCGGGTGGGTAGGTATGTGGGTAAAATGAAAATTAACACGTCATATACTGGTCCAAATTCCCCAGTGTTGAGTGTAATTGTGAGCTGTCTATAAAATGTACCAATAAAGAATTCAATTTTAAAAAAAGAAAAAGAAAAGCTATTTAGTACATGTTCAAATGCTCCAAGATGAATATAAAATACATGTACTGAAAACATATACTAATAAAATTTTAAAAGAGGAGGTTTTTATCTGATAAACTTTTAGGGAGGTAGAATTAGTTTGTTGCTATTTGTCTTAAATATATAAAATTGATAACACTCCAATATTAAGGCAAACATCTAGTTATTGTGCCCAGAAAACTGTATAATTCAGTGGATAATGCTTTTCTAATCTTACTGTATTGAATTTAAAATTAGGTTAAAAAGAAAAGTAGGCCGACAGTTTACAAGAAGTGAGATATAGAAACATTTATCTTCACTGATGTTATAAAACTTTGAAAGGTCTAGATTTTTTAATTTTTACATAAAAATTAAACTTATTCTGGAGTACCATATGATCTTCCAAAGCATATGCACATTGTGTAATGTTCAAATCACAGTAAACATATAGGCACAAATTTTCTACATTTCACTTTTATGAATAACTGTTAAAATACAGAAGAAATTCTGAAAAAGTTATTGTCTTATCCTAACCTAATGAATATATTAATGCATTCTTATTTGTATGTCTATGAATGTAAAAAGCTACAGTAGCTAATAATTAAAATTGATAAATTATTTTCTAAAGTTATAAACGTCTCATCCAATGTAGTTTAAATATTTTGATACCACAACATGTACCTGGATTGCTCTTCCTTTTTCTCTGAAGATGCATCAGCATCATTAGAATAGGAACAAAAAAATCAGCTCTATAAACTGTTTTATTGCAGTTGTACAACTCTTTTGATACTAGCTTTATACAAAAGAACTATGAAAATCTTCAAAATGATCATTTTGTTATGAAAAGTTTTCTCCTTCCTCAGTGTTCTTTCTGTCTCCCTTCATTCTTTGTCCTGTGTCTTCAGTCATTTTGCAAGGGAATAGATTTAATACAGTACACACAATGCATGGGATGATTTTATTTTATTCAACCAAAAAGTCAAATGCAGAGGAGTGCAAGGGATCTGTCCACATGCTGAAGACCTAGAGAATCCAGCTAAAAGCCTAGAGCCCGCAGCAGTGTCCTCCCTGAGTCCAGCCAGAGGCCTGGAGCCCACGGCAATGTCCCTTGCAAGTCTGTACCAAGGATCTGCACTGGGAAGGCCCCAGGGCCAGTGTTAGAACCAGAAAGACCGCACCAGCAGGGTGCAAGACTCGTGCCACCCAGCTGAGAAATCTACACTGGATCTCGGAAGTGACACTTAAGGCAAAGATTGGAGCTCACTTGATAAGAACAGTAGCCATTTTCAAGGAAGGACAGCAAGGACCCAAGCTTCTCCTCCAAGAACAACAGCCAAGTTTGCATCTGGAAAACCAGCCACAGCAAGCTTCTCCTAGAAAATCAACACCCAATGACCTTCTCTTCCAATTCTCTTTTTATGCCAATGACAACCCTCAGCTTGTTGCTAACTTTACAATAGATAAAACTATTGTGTTTTCACTGTGTTAATGAAGGTTTACATTGTTTTCCGGGAACCTGGAGGCAGACTTGTTTAGCTTAACCAGTATTAGTCACCAATCCTTTCATTTGAGCCTGCAAAGCATCCACCATGTGACTCCACCAGTTCATACTAATACTGACATTTTCTAAACATGCACATTCTAAGGAGTTGGGAAGTCTGACCAGAAATACGCAGGCTTCCCTGTTCTCTTCCTCTAATCACTTTTTCTCCATGATCTATACTGTGCTGCTTCCTTACCTTATAGATGGTCCCAAGCTCTATCCTCTAGGAAGCAAATGGAGTTAGCTCTCCCACTGCCACATGCCTGGCATCATATGTATAAATTCTTTTGCAAATGTGTCACTTCGGTGATTGACATGCTTTGTGACAAGCAAAACAAATCTGGTGAAGATGTCATAAGTGGATTAGTCATGGGGGGAGTGAGTTGCTAAAGATGAGGATAGCAGCCTCCTCCCACCATTCTAGGTGCAGGGCAAGTCTCAGAGGCTCTCATCACATGTTGAACTTCTCAACTTCTAGAATTATGAGCCAAATAAACTTATATTGCTGGTCAACGGCCCAATCAGGGGATGGTTCAAGATGCTGGCTATTGGTGGGATCTTTTCTCCATGTGCTATGCATGCACCTTTTGTAGAAAGACATAACAAATCCAAATAAACTCCTGGACTTCGTAGAGCACATGTGCTCTGGCCAGTTTTCCCAGGTGAAATACAAGGCCATATAAGTCACTGTTTAGTGTCCATTGCTGTTAATTTTGAAAGCTGTTCTGTGATGTGAGTGTGTGTCTCTGACTTTATGGGAAATCTCTAAATTGTATTATGGAAAGCTGGAGACTAAACACAATCTGTCTCATCATTCACGTGAACCTACAATGAGGCCTAGTTTAATACCAATAGGAGACTAATGAGTGTATCTAAAAATACGTGCGCCAAATGTCATGGCATAAACCTGATGAAATTCATGTCATAGTAACAAAGCTATTACAGTTATGACCTCCTACCTTCTTTGACAATGGAGAAATGAGTTGTAGAAAAGCTATTCTTTTTCTCAGTGTGGGCTTTGCTTCCACCAGTCCTCATAAAGAAACAACTTTATGTTCAATATGAAGAGGGTACTCAATTCAGCCAACTCAGGTTTAAAGAGTGGAGAAATCTATGTTGGCATGTTTGGTTTTACAACAGAATTTTTTGTTTCAGAATTAATTTTTTTCTACATGAGACAAAACTGGAGAAACTCTCAGAAGATATTTAAAAAACAAAAATTAAAACTTAATTGAAACTGTTCCCCTCAAAACAGCTTGCTTTATTATTTTTTAATGTAATAAAGCTTATAGGCATATTTTAGGTATACATTATGATCAATTCATCATTGGGATTTGTATCTATTCATGTTATATCTTAGTTCTTATTTGTTTCCCCCCAAGACCCTTCCCGCCCTTCCCCCATCTCTCTCTATTTACAAAAGGCTTATTTCCATTTTTCCTTCCTTTCTCCTATTTTTTCTTTTCCTTCTTTCTTTTCCCCTACCCCTCCTTCTTCAACATTCTCCTTTCAACATTTTCTTCCTATTTCACATTATCTATTATACACTTTTATTCTCTTTTACACTTTCAGTTTCTCACACTGGAGAGACAATTTGGTATTTATACATGCGTGTTCTATTTATTTCACTTAAGTGTATAGCCTCAATATGCATCCATTTAGCTGTAAATGTCTCTAGTGTGTGAATACCTGGCATAAAATTCCAAAGATAAAAAGGTCATTTTTCTCACATAGGTGTTTTCTAGCCTTCTTGATATCTAAAAATAATCTCTGGAGTTCATTGTAAAACGGTTAGAAATGTCACCTTTGTTCTGATACCAGAGTTGAGTGCCAATACACTAGAATAATTAAATGTTCTTTCACTGATACTTTCCTTTTTCTGTCTTATTAGTACATGTTTCTGGTGCATAAGATTACAGTTAATTACCTTTGGGAGTGGGTGCACGTATATAATGCAGCTTGTGGGGTTTTTAAATTCATCTTCCTTTTCCCATCTACCCTTCTCTCCCCTCCCCCATTTTCATTCTTGTTAATATCATCAGTCTTAGCTAATGATTATGGCATATAGTGTCTACATTCATTGAGGTTACTAGGCTCCTCTCCTTGACATATTTTCCCCTCCCCCTTTTCCATCACCCTCATTCTCCTGGACTCCTTCCTATTTGCATGCGATCCATCCCCTTTTCTCCTTCTAGCCATCTTTTACTATGCTCTGTTTGTACTACACTTTGCTCAGATGAGAAACACTGCTCAGTATTTATGCATATATGTCTGATTTGTTTCATTCCGCATTCCCTCAGTTACATGTTTTTAAAGGATTTTTTTCGCTCTTGTTATTCAAAAAGTTATTTTTACTTGTAGAAAGGTTTAAAAATTCTCATTTAAAAATGATACTTAGCTTGACATGCAAACTGTTCATTACAAGGACTAGATAATTTCTCAAGCTTCTCGCTAAGCTAAATGGATGCCAGTGTTTTAGATTACACAATGGAATCGCTACAGATGGAGCAAGGACACCAGCACTCGCTGAATTAAGAGTTTGATTCGATGATCTTTAGCCCCCAAGACACCTTCTGATTCAATGGTAACGGTTTCTAGTGTGTTAGCCATAAACTGTCCCTGAATATGTTCTTTGTACATGGCATAGCGACTGGCATATTCTCTCCAGGGCATATTCACGGCCTTCTCTGAGGCTCCCAGAGAATAATGATTTTGCTTCCAGGTTCACCGGAAGATGCTGATTGCGGCCTTTCAGTTGTTGCCCAGCTCACAAACTCTCTTTACATGCACTACAGACCATTTTGAGACTCAAAGATGAATAATGACTTTGCTTCTTCCTGTCCAAATCTATTATTTGAATTTAGGACTATATTCACTGAATTCTATTTTTACACCATCTAGCTTCAAAGGCAATTCCAATTCGATAGAATAAAAATGCTGTGCACCATGTCTCTCACTAAATGACATCATGACACTGAGGATCGACTTCAGTCTCCTTGAGTTTCCAAAGCCAGGGCTGAGCCTGGTTGCCCTGGCACCATCCCGGAGCCCATCCTCCCATTTCCTTGTTCTCCTCAGCTGCTTATTCTTTTTTGTTTGTTTGTTTCATTTAAAATCCTGCCATAAATTTCATTGTATATAACATTTTCTCCTACCTCTACCTTCTCAACTTCTCCTTACTTAATAGGCTTTAGACTTTCTCCTGGAGTAGTTGAGACAGTGTGAGCAGCTCTGATAGACAATAAGCAAGAACACAGACATCTAACGAGGACAAGCCCCGAAGCCAGTGTTTCCCAAGATCCCCTGGCTCTGCCCTTCTTCCTTGCGCTCCTTCTTATACGCCTGTCTGGTGTCCAGTTCCTAGATTCCTTCTGCGTAATTCCTTCTGTGTATCTGTTCTCAGTGGAAAGTGAATTCTTGTCTTACTGAATGACATCAAAATGTGAGCCAATTACTTCAGTAAGTTTTTATGTCAAGCTCCTCTTCTGGTTATCCATTTAGTAGAAATTCTGCAAGAAAAGTGTGAATTATTTTTTAATTTTCAAATAACATTTCTTTATATTATAGAAGTGGTATTAGCTGTAGGAAATAGGAAAAATTCTAAGAAAGTGAAGGAAGAAAATAAAGTCCTCTGTCAGTTCCTATTCTGGGAGATTTCATAGTATATTCCTGTTGGGTTTATATTTAGACATTTATGAGAAAGGCATATTTTGTGAATGTGATGCACTTTCCATTTATAATCTTCCCTTTTAATTTCATGTATTTTCAGTACTCCTTGTGTCAGCCTTTATTTTTTCTATCATTTTTTTTTTTTTTGAGACAGGGTCTCACTTTGTAGTTCAGGCTGGCTCTGAGCTCACTATGTAGTTTAGGCAAGCCTCAAACTCAGCAATCCTCCTGTCTCTGCCTCCCGAGTGCTGAGATTACAGGCGTGAGCCACCACGCCCGGCACTGTGGTATGTGATATATGATTGCTGGTGGGCGTGAGTCTCCACGCCCAGCATCATATGTGATTACTGTGGATTGAACTCAGGACCTTGCGCTTGCAAGGCAGGAACCACTGAGCTAACACTCCAGCCCATTTCTATCATATTTTTAACAATCATATATTTATTTGACATGTTAGAGAACTGTACATGATAAGTTATTGAAAAACTAAGGGAATATGGAAAATAATAAAAATAATGTATTTCTAAACACTCCTTTTGAAGTTCAAACAAATGTATATCCAAAGAACAATAGAAAAAAATAAAGATAGGGAGAAAGGAGGTATGTGAAATATAATAATATAACATAGATTTTGAGAAAATTGCAGCTTCAAGACAGATAGAATTGGTCAATGTTACAATGTCTTTTTATCCCTAGGCTTGGTTGTTCTTTCCTTCCATGATCTTCATTCCTAAATTTCTGAGTCAAAAGATAACAATAAGTCTAGAAGCTTGGTTTGTGCTTTTCTTCCAATAATATACATCTACATATCCTGTAGATTTCCACCTTCAAATAAACAACATTATTACTTGGTTACAATACCTCTGAACTTCAAACATATCTTAAACTAGTTGATAAAGTTGATTTCAGTTTTACTTCATTAATGGGTAATCTGGCACACACTAGTTAAATGATATTTCTAAGAATAAAATTCCCAGGTTAACATCTTGAAGATTCCTTAAGACCGCCCAAATATCCCAACCCTAGACTGTGGTGTCTCTTACCCTTGAGCATCTGCGCTCTGTACTTCCTTGATTCTGTCCAGTAAATCTTCTGATGCTTTCACTGGTCCATGCTGAAATGCTGCTCTGTGACAGGAGTCAGTCAAGAACCTAGGCAAGGTAAGTTGAAGTACCCATCTCTTCTTCTGGGGAACCTCCTTAGAGCCACCCCCAGTGACACATCTATTTCCTAATTTTATAATAGATACTGAAAATTCCTTTTGAAAAGTGGAGCCATTATAGTTTTTTGCATAAACCATACTAGTAATATTCAGTTTTGATTTCTGTAGAAGAAGTGGTGATCACAAAAGAACCTTTTAAAGACAATAAAAACCTAGGTTGGTTGCAAACTTTTTCAGACTTTTAATAATCAGATAGCCTTTTTAATAAATGATGCTGGAAAAACTGAGCTTAAACATGCCAAAGATTAAAGCTAGACACGTGTCTATCATTATGCATTAAACTAAAATCAAAATGGATTAGAGACTTAAATATTAAAAAAGAAACACTAAACCTGCTGGAATATAGGTTAGGTAGAACTCTTGGAGACATTGGCATAGGGAAAGACTTCATGAACAAAACCTCAGTAGCATGGGAATTAACAGAAAGAATCAAAAACTGGGTTCTCAACTTATTAAAAAGCTTCTGTACAGCAAGAGAAACCCCAAAAACAGCAGAAAGACAACCTATATGTTGGAAAGAATTTTACCAGCTGTTGCTCAGACAAAGGTCTACTATCTGGAACATGTAAAGAACTTTTAAAATCAGACTCTCAAATTTAAAGAGCCAACTCAAAAATGGGCATCTGAAATGTACAAATATTTTTCAGATGAAGAAGTAAAGACAGCTACAATCTCACTCTATAAAGAATAGCTGTTACTGTTAAATCAACCAACAAATGCTGGTGGAGCTATGGTGAGAAAGGAACCCTTCTCCACTGTTGATGGGAATGTAGACTGGTGTGACCACTGTGGAGATCAGTGTGGAGATTCCTCAGAAAACTAAGATTAGAGGTCCCATTTGACCCTGCTATTTCCCTTCCAGGTATATACACAAAAAAGTTAAAAGCATCATATTACAGTGACATATATATGCCTATGTTTACAGAAGCATGATTTGGAATAGCTAAATCTTGGAAACAGTACAAATGCCCATCAACTGGAGACTGGATAAAGAAGACGTGGTATTATTTTTTAATAAAATGGAGTATTGCTCAACCATAAAGAATAATAATTTAGAGACATTTATACTTACATGGATGTACCTTGACATACTCATAATTGAAATAAATAGGACATGTGTAAATAACATATAATTTCTCTAGTATGAGAAACTGAAGGTGTAAATGTGGTCTAAAATGTACGATAGATATTGTGAAATAGGAAGAAAATGTTCAAAGGGAAGAGGGAAACAGGGTAAAGGGAAAGTAAGAAAGGAAAGAAAAAATTTGATGATAAAAATTGGAAACAAAGCTTATGTATGGGATGGGGATGTAGTGAGGATGGAGGAATGAGCTGTGCCATGTACAGGTACAAATTCTCAAAGTTGAATGTGATCATAATGTCCATCTAAAATGGACCAATATGCTCAATAAAGGAAAAAAAACAACTGACATCAATAGGTTTTCAAATGCACAGCACTGAGTAGTAGACGGTGCCCTATGGTGTTTTTTAAAACAGAGATGTTTGAGGTGTTCAATAGTTTTGTGGGTTACTACTGTTTTATAGGAGAAAAATGTCAGTTAACTTGGAATATCCACCAGTAGAATAAGAGAGCATGTGGCTTTTTCACTGTACAGGTGTTCCACAAGTATTTAATTGGCCATGCCTCTGTTGTTGGTTTGAGTGTTTTCTAGTGAAGTCTTTCAAATTTATACAAATCCATAATGACCCTTAGGATACAGGGTATAATTGTGAATTTTTGCGCATACACATATACATAAAATTTTTGAGCACCATTGTTAAATTACTTCTCAAAAGATTGTGGTAGCCTATCAGATCTTGTCAGTCCTTATATAAAAATTTATTTCTTCTGCTTAAAAGAATTAATATTTTTAATTATGACTCTGGCTGGATCTTAGTTTTAGATGTTACTGTTTCTTTTTCTTTTTAGAAAAATTATACTTAAAAGAAGCTTTATACAACTTCTATTGATAACTTCTCAATCATATTTTCAGGTAAGAAGGATGAAGACAAAACACTTATGGTGAGAGTTTGGCTCTGAATTTGTCTTCGTGACTGAGTTTTGGGATTGGTTATAAAGTTATACATTGATTTGGTCTAGTGGTTTTCCTTCAAA
>PVIC010041890.1:0-16037 GCA_004025085.1 Thryonomys swinderianus | reverse complement strand
TTCAGGCTGGCCCTGAGCCCACTATGGTGCCCAGGCAAGCCGCCGCGAACTCAGCAATCCTCCTGTCTCTGCCTCCCGAGTGCTGGGATTACAGGCATGAGCCACCACGCCCAGCATTATATGTGGTTACCGGGGATCGAACTCGGGTCCTTATGCTTGCAGGGCAGGCGCCGGAACCACTGAGCTAACCCTCCGGCCCATCTGCTTGCTTGATTTTTATATAGTGGCAAGTACGTAACTCAAAACTGACAATGCAGACTTTCTTCTGATGCTGTCTACGGGAACACATGAAGTCACTGACATGAGACCTGTTTTGGTTAGAAAATGATAATTTCATATAATTCCACCTACTATGATCCCCTCTGTGGGCAACTCTCTGTCTCCAATCTCATTGCCCTGTTTCTCACACAACTGCTAACCCTTGTGTGTTTACTATACAGATATGTCATTTAAATTCTCACATAACCACATACCCTGAGTTCAAGTGCAGACCAGCTGACTTTGGCACGTCTGGTTCCAGTCAACAGACAGAGACACTGCTGTCCCTTGTAGGAGGCAGTTACAGCCCCTCCCTGGCACCGTCAAGGATGTGTCAACTCTTCCGATCACGAACACGGGCACAAAAGAACATGTCTCAAAAGGTAGAACAGAAGCCCTTTAGAGATGTTCTTTCAAGAATTCTTCAGTTATCAACAAACACTCAATTCAGTCTACCGATTACCTCCCAAAATGAAGTACATCTCACCAACTGCCTATCTTTTGCCTCCTTCCTCTACGAGGCAGAACCTTCCACTCAGCAGGATCAGTGGCTGTATTTGAGAAATGTACACTCTTGAACACACTCATCAGCACTTATGCATTGCACACCTACTTCTAAGCCAGTTTTAGAAATTAATCAATTTTGAAGTCCTAGCACTTTAACTCAGGACTTCACACTGAGTCACATCCCTAGTTGCCCAGGCCAGGCTACAATGTGAAACTTCTCCTATGCCAGGCTCCCACAGTGCCATCGGGCTGGCTTTGGCTTTTAGCTCTGTGCAGCATTCCTGCAGAAGTGCGGGTAGGTGGACCACAGAGCAGCCTGAGTCCCGACTGTCACTGGAGTCCTAGACTCTCTTTGACAATGAGTCTCTTGCTACCTTTTGTTTGTCTTTTAAATTCCGAGAAGGGATCTCACAAAACTGCCAAGTTGCCCTGGCTGAGCTTGAACTTGTGATTCTCCTGCTCCAGCCTCCCCAGTGCTGATATCACCGTGGCTGGCACACACCTGGCATTTCAGTTCTGCCAAGATGAAGGTATCTTCCTTGCTGCAGGATTAACTGTGAAAGGCCCCTTGGCCATTAAGGTATTTTCCAGGATAGCAGTCACATGGATTCTTCCCTTACCGAATTCCACAGTAAATACTGTTCTTGAGATCAACTAGACAATGCATAACATTATTCAGAATTTACCCAGAATATTTAGTTAACATGACCCCAGGACTGTTCTTCCCATTTGTCCTTACAACTAGCTTTGCACTCAGCAGCATAACTGGCTATGGCAAGAACCTGAAAAGATTAAGTCCACTTCTCAAGAGAAGGCTAAAAATTTGAACCTTTGAACCCCAAGCTTTATAAACACAACTATAAGCATTAGAAATACTTAATTTCTGGACATCCCATCAAGAGATTAACAATGTGTACAGCTTCTAAACAGAACTCTAGAGGTTGAAATCTCTGAAAGACCAGGACACTCAATGTCACATGGGTGGTGCCGGAGTAAACCAGGCAGAGGATAAGGATCAGCCTGAGCTGACACCTTTTAAAAAGCTGGTCTGTCGGGCGTGGTGGCTCACTCCTGTAATCCCAGCACTCGGGAGGCAGAGACAAGAGGATTGCTGAGTTTGAGGCTTGCCTGGGCTACATAGTGAGCTCAGGGCCAGCCTGAACTACAAAGCAAGACACTGTCTCAAAAAAACACCAAAGGGCCGGAGGGTTAGCTCAGTGGTTCCGGCGCCTGTCTCACAAGCGTAAGGACCTGAGTTCGATTCCTGGTTACCACATATAATGCTGGGCGTGGTGGCTCACGCCTGTAATCCCAGCACTCGGGAGGCAGAGACAGGAGGATTGCTGAGTTCGCGGCGGCTTGCCTGGGCACCATAGTGAGCTCAGGGCCAGCCTGAACTACAAAGTGAGACCCTGTCTCCAAAAAAGCAAAAAAAAAAAAAAAACCAAAAAGCTGGTCTGGAAATTGGCACTACTCCACCTTGTGGCCATTTTGATGTATTACAACTGTAGTAGTACAAAGTCTATGTTAAAGTGCCAGTTGAACCCACATTTCCAAATCCTCTTTCCTCGCGCACTTTTTAAAGAAATAGATTATGCCAAACAATTAAATACCACCGAAATGTTAAGAAGAAAAACTTACTGTGGTAGAGTCAAAAGAAAGGATGTCCACAACAGGAGGAGAAGAAATCTGCAAATCAGTTACCTCGAGCTTTGGATTAATCTGTGTACACATAAAAAAATTAATGACATTTTAGTATCATAATAAATTGATATTCATGAAAATTCGATCATAATATATCCTAAAATTAAAATATATTGCTATCATTATTAACATGGATAGAAATAAAATATTTCTAAAATATTAACCTGCCAAATTGATTTATCATTGTGTAAGGAAAGATCATTATGACAAAGTTAAATTTATTTCAGGAATGCAAGACTTTTTTTTCCTTTTTGAGACAGGGTCTTGCTTTGTAGTTCAGGCTGGCCCTGAGCTCAATATGGAGCCCAGGCAAACCTTGAACTCAGCAAGCAATCCTCCTGCCTCTGTCTCCAGAGTGCTGGCATTACAGGTGTGAGCCACCACGCCTGGCATTGTGGTATGTGGTACTGACTGCTTGGTGGGCATGAGCCACCATGCCCAGTATTGTTGTATGTGGTTAATGGGGATCAAACCAGGGACCTTGCTCTTGCTAGGCAGGCACTGGAGCCACTGAGCTAAATCTCCAGCCCTGAGAGATTATTTTTACATTAGCTAAATCAATGTAACTTACCTAAAGAGAAATATTCAAAATAAAATAAAATGACTCACGTCAGAAAAAAACCCTAGCCAGTTTATTAAAACAAAAAAGGAAATAAGTGTTAAGAAGTAGAAAAGAGAAAATAAAGTACCAATTATATATATAAAATGTTTACTTATGAGGAAATCCTCAAAATACATATTGCTTAATCACTAGAACTTGTAAGGGCATTTAACAAAATTTGTTAGACCCCAAATCATCACTCAAAACCAACTATTTCTGCATTCCACCATGGCTAGAAATTGTAAAATTTAAAAAGACATTATTTATGATGCCATAAAAGTTTTAAAATGTAACAGAATAAACATACAAAGACCTGTATGACCTCATGGGAACAAGTACGAAACTTATGTTGACAGTGAAGGAAGCTCCCGTAACAGAAGCCATACCACCAAGAACACAGAAGCAGAGCATTGAACAAAGGGACCAGACAGCAGGCCAGACCAACACCGAAGAACCCAGGAAGCCGGTCTGGAGCTGAGATCGCTGCATGGGCCGTGCCCACGCGACCCAGAAAGGTGACCGTGCGTGAGTGAGGAGGCTGCACAGCAGGCAGAGAATGAGAAGTAAAATACAGGTATGAGGATCTTCATAGCCCGAGGCTGAGAAAGGCAAAACTGCAAAAGCAAAAGGATCTACAAGACAAAAAAAGAGATATATTTGATTTTATAAAAAGTTCAGGATTTCTCCTTAATAATGGATACCACAAAATGAATGATCAGATATAGAACCAGAAAAGATGCTATAAAATGGAAAAAGGCCAAATGTCTCAAATATGTAAGAAAAGTCTACAAATGTGGAAAGAAAAGCAGCCCTAAGGGAAAAATTATATAAGTGAAAACCTATCAGCGAAGCTGTATATGAAGTGCTCAGAAATGTTGATAATGAAAACAGTAAAAATTAAAGTATCATTTAAAACCTATTGGACTACAAAAATAATTAAGTTTGATACCAAATTGTTTATAAATCACTTATCATGGTCAATCATCCTCTCCAAAACTGGGAATATTCAAATGTCTACTCACAGTAAAATGGACTCTGGACCCACGACTGTGGTAAATGGATTTGAATACTATATAGCAGTGAAAATGAATGAACTTCAACTCTACAACATACCAGAGGACAGATTTACAACTCATATACACAAATGTGGAGATTTCAATGTTAAATTAAAAAGGCAGTTACAGAACAGTATATTTGATAAGAAATGCAAAACCAGTGATTTTAGACATACAGAAAAACAAAAGGTGATGACCTGTTGTGACAACTCCTCTGAGAGGTAATTTCAAAGTCCTGAGACTCAAACATAAAAATTACATTCAGATGACAAGGCCGCAAATGGTTAGAAAAAACGCTAATGAAGTAGCAGGACTTTGTATCAGATGCCTCTTCACAGGACACCTGCTCAGTGTCAAAAACACACAATTTGTTTTGTTTTTTTCCAGAAGGTAGAAGAGTGGAGCCCACCAGCCCTGGTCGAGACCGGCCGGGCCAGGCTTGGGTGTGCAGAGCGCGGCGTGTGAAGCGGCCGGGGGCAGAGGCTGGACCGCGCTGGCCCCGCGGATGTGGAGCGGAGGGCGGAGGGCGGAGGGCGGAGGGCGGAGGGCGGAGGCCACTTGCCGGGACAGGCACAGGGCAGCGGGAGCTGTGGAGCGAGGGCAAAAAGTCAGAACCACCCCCAAAGCCTGCGCAGACATTGTTTCTCTTGTGTCTACTGCCACCTAGTGCGCGCAAGAACATGAAATCTGATTTCACTTTTGAAAATTGGAATTGCTCAAAAATTACAGGGTAGGTAAGGGAAGGGGAGAAATGAGAATTAAGTCATGTCATATATTGGCACAAATTCTCAATGTGGAGTGTAACTGTGATGTGTATATATAATGTACCGATAAATTAAAATTTAAAAATCTACATGACATGGGAAGAACAAGGAAGTATCTCTCCTTTAAAAACTGCACGTGGGCCCTTCTGGCGGGAGAGACAGTATGTTCGCACACCGTGGCGTGAGCAGAGCGGCTGCGGGTGCAGTGGTGTGGGCAGTGCCAGAGAGGCTGGGTTCCCGCCGCCAACCATGCGTATGTTACCCGGATCCGGCCAGTGCGAAGGCCCCGACCCCAACCCCACCCAGCCCTCTGCCCCTTATGCCGCCCAGGAGGCTGTGCAGACCTGGCCGCTCAACAGAGCCCGAGCTGCCCAGGGGATGAGGACCCTTTCTTACAGCGTCTTGCGCCCCCGGAGGGACTCTCTGCCTTTCATCACTACGATCTATCGCTGTCCCTGAGAGGGCGTTAATGTCTTCTCGGATCTACCACAGGGCAAGAGGCTGCAGGCGGGAGCACCACGCACAGATACCACTGCTCTTCGGAAAGGGAACCGTGGCTTCCTCCAGGCGAGGACGGCGCCTCCGGCCTGTGACGACACAGAGACCGGGTCAGTGCGGGCAGTGACACCGTGCAGGACGCCACGGGTGGGGTCAGGTCGCCTGCGTGAGCATTGAGCTTCCTCCAAGGGAGGAGAAAGGGAAGAAGATGAGGAGGACAGGGAGGAAGAGGAGGACATTTTTGTTTTAGTGTTTTTGATTGACACAATGTCCGGGCCAAGTGGCACAGGAGGGGCTGGAGTCACAGAGCAGGGATTCAGCACTTCACCCCTATCTCACACCGGCTCCTCTAAAGAGCACCCTGGCTAGCACCACTCTGTGCCCACGGGAATTAATAATTTGTGTAGTCAGCTGGGCTCAAAATCAGGGGTCCGAAGGATTCTCCACCTCCGAACAAGCAAAACTCTTAAGACTGGCAAGTGGGTGGCTTTTGTAAGACATCGAACAATTTCATCCAGAACACTGAGATCAAAAACTCAAGATGAGCCTTATGGAAAACATAAAATAGAAATCTTGCTTCATGCTCAAGAATCAAATGCTTCTGATCACCACAAAAAGAGAAAGCAAAAGACATTAGTTCACTTAGATGCTATTTATTCCACATATTTTAACAAGACTTCTTTTCTTTAAATTGCAAATACTTAAAAGTTTTTGGGAGTTTCTAGCTAGTTCCAAAACAGCATATGTTAGCTCACATTCCTTTAAAGACTGGTACAAGTGATGAGGTCTATTTGGGCCCCCAGTGGTTCAAGCTCGCAGGAATTATGTTCAACTTTGGACCTATGCTTTCTTATGAGTTGTTTTTTCTTAAATGAACAACTGTTATTTGTTCAAATGGAGGCTTTTTCTCTTTGGTATTTCAAACAATGGATGTGATAACATTTCATAAAAATAAGTCATGCCATGGGCTGGAGGATTAGCTCAGTGGTTCCGGTGCCTGCCTCACAAACGCAAGGTCCTGAGTTTGATCCCCGGAAACCACACACAGTGCTGGGCGTGGAGACTCACGCCCACCAGCAATTAATACCACATACCACAATGCCGGGTGTGTTGGCTCATGCCTGTAATCCCAGCACTCGGGAGGCAGAGGCAGGAGGATTGCTGAGTTCGAGGCTTGCCTGGACTACATAGTGAGCTCAGAGCCAGCCTGAAGTACAAAGCGAGACCCTGTCTCAAAAAAAAAAAAAAAAAAGTCACGCCGCACCTCTGACTTGGGTCACCGTGAGTGCTTCCAGGTAATTTAAACTGTGGGCATGAGAGTCACTTCCTCAAGGCCCCAAGAAAGGGGTCAGCAACAATGGTCAGTGTCACTGGCCTCCAGCTCCACAATGAAAAGGCAGCCTGTCATTGGATTTTTAAGTGTGTACGTGAAAACACAACTGAGAGTGGCTGTGAAGAGCCTGGGTCACCCTGACCTCGCGATGCAAAACAACCTGGCTGGTTTCACAGCTTCCTGGCCGGAACTTGTTGTCACTGTAAAGCAAGTCTAGCCCTTGTACACGGGCCAAGGCTGATGATAAGGCACAGAGAAGATGGCCCGAGTCGGGGTCATGGAAATACCTCTGGGTTAGGAGCAGGAGACCCTGCTCCACTGCCAGCGCCCCACCTACCGCTCCACTCACTAACGGTGCAGATGACCTGGCAGCCGGGTGTCTTTTCTTAATGAAGCCCGCCAGAAACAGAAGTGTGAAAAGAAGAGTACAAAATAGGGGTTGGGACCCAGCTTTGGTAACACAAGAAAAGAAGAATCAAGTTAAAATATAATTCACATGAATGTGATCACAAGAGATCAATAATGCACCTATAATTGGAGAAGCTGAAGCAGGATGTGACATAAAATGTTACACTCTTTCTTTCAAAGAGTAAAAGGAAAAGGAAAATATAGTAAGTAGCATGAATGAAGAGCATAATGGTTAAGACCTTAGAACTGGAAGATTATTAAAAGTAAAAAATGATGTAAAAAATGTAAGAAATGATAAAAAATTATGGCAAAGTACTAAAAATCAGCACCACCAAGGAAAAAACCATAACAAAAATCCCAAGAGATTGATTAAACAAAAAAGTAAAAATAACCTAGAAAATGTAAAAGGAAGGAGAAAAAGAGAGATACCTGTGTGTACATGGAGAGCCTGAGAATAACGGAAGTGCCTGAAACAACAGAAAAGGCTAAGACAGAGGAAACCAAAGTTAGAGATGTGAGTGGGGGAGGTGACACGGAGCCCACAGGAGCCGGTCTGAGACACAGTCAGAGGGGCGTGAGACGCCCCTGGGCACTTTCACGGAGGAGGAAAGTCCCAGCTCAGAGGACCTCCTCTGAAAGCAAAGTGAGTTCTGCAATGACTAAAAAAAAATCAAACAAAGCAACAGGTAATAATAATTTCTTAATATTGGCTCTTAGGAAAGGATTTAAGAAGAATCAAACACAATGGTAATCTATAGGTTACAACCAGCTAAATACCGAGCAAAGACAAAATTCCCTTTGAGGGCAGAACCCAAGGGAACTTGCCTGTGAACACCGACAGTTCAGCTGAGCGCGACAGCGCGTGCCTATAATCCCAGTACTCTTGGAGGCTGAGACAGAAGGACAGGGAGCTCAAGTCCAAGAAAAGGGGTGCAGAGCTAGCTGGGGTACAGCTCGATATGAAGGCCCTGGGTTCAGATCCCAGTACCGTAAAAAATGAAAACAAAATCCATAAAACTCCTATCATTAAATAGATAATATACCTAACAATACATGCAAGTAGCTAAGTAGTCTGTTATCAGATTTAATGTCTAAATCTTCTATTTTTACTGTTTAGAAGAATAGGTTTTGCTATAAAAGGATTTCAAGATACCTATTTCAATAATTGTGCTAAAAATCCTCGCCCTTCAGTGTTATTTTCATGACCTTCATCACATGACCACCCTGAGAACAGCTTAAGTATGAACCCATTTCCCACTTCGGAGTCACTAGAGGACCTTGATTTAAATTCTTATTTTCTGCTGCTGTCAACACAATTTCTTAGCTTTGCTTCTAGGCCTTCATGAAGTGGAAATAAAAGGCTTTTCACGTTATTACACACTACCATCTGTACACAATTTCATGGTACTAGAACATACTTGATTTTGTCCATGTGCTACTGTTCTATGGCAAGACTTATATACCTCTAATAGTCCATAATGTATATAGAAATGCAGGACAAATATATATCAAATACTCACTTCAATAGTCTCAATTTTCTCCTCATGGCGATGTGTTGTTCTTGGATAGATATCAAGAAGGTGTGGTGGTGAATCAAAATGCAGTCTTTTGAGATTTCTTTTATTAAAATCTTTATAATGTAATGTATCAAAGTTGGTCCTCCATAAGAAGACCTATAAAAAGTCAGTGATATTGGGATTTATTGGCTTGCATGTACAAACAACAGAATTGAGTCTTAGGGAAACAAATACACAGACTCGCCTCTCAAAGTAGAACAATAAATGCACACATACTTCAATAAAGTTATTGGCCATTCTACCACTGAGGTACATCCCTAGTGCTTCCTTTTTTCCTTCAAAACAGAGCCTCACCATATTGCACAGGCAGACCTTTAACTTGTGACCGTCCCGCCTCAGCCTGCAGAGCAGCTGGGATCTCAGGCGTGCATTATCACACAGGCTGGTCATCCACTTTATTCAATAAACATGTGCAGATTGAGCAGCTGGGGGCTGAGATGGGGGATGCAAATTCGAGGCCAGCAAGACCCTGTTTCAAAATATAATAAAGTAATAAAAACACTACTACTTCCAATAATAATAGCTCTGGGAAGGTAGCTCAGTGCCAAGAGTTCGGGTTTAATCCCCAGCACTGCAAAAACAAACAAATGAAATAAATAAACAAGTAACACAAATGTGGCTCTGGAGGACTTTTGGTCATTTTGAATAAGCGCCAATTTGCCTTAGATGACATAAACTGGGCATCTTCAAGAGCCTGACATTCGAAGGAAAAGATATAGAGATGAGAGGAAACCATCAAGTGCCAACAGCTGCTCCCTGAAACTGGTTATAAAGTAAGTATCGGTTTTATGTATAATTCAGTGTGAAAATGAGTAAAACAAAATAATTTCTGAATCAAAACACTATTTGAACTGGAACTAGTTCCACTGTCAGACAGCAGACTTCCTGTCAGTCCAATATAATATAAACCCATTGATAATCACCTGAACATACACACGCTAGCTCGTTATAAAAATCTTAGTTGAGCCGGGTGTGGTGGCTCACGCCTGTAATCCCAGCACTCGGGAGGCAGAGACAAGAGGATTGCTGAGTTCAAGGCTTGCCTGGGCTACATAGTGAGCTCAGGGCCAGCCTGAACTACAAAGCGAGACCCTGTCTCAAAAAAAAAAAAAAAAAATCTTAGCTGAGGTTGAAGATTCCTTTATCACAGCAAATTTCATATCAAAGAGGGTTGGAAGCAGTACAAACCTGCATATCTGCACCTCCGGAGGAAAACAGCTCTCCACTTTTGGAAAACGAAACAGTGAAGACAGGTCCCTAAGAGACAACAGGAGACAAAGCACAAGTAGTTGGTGGCACTTCCTTATGGCCAAATGCACCGTGAGGATCAGCTTTTCACCCTAATTTATGTAGACTACTTCTTCAGTAAGACATCTAGGGCAGAACACATCTAGATGCTAGCAACGAATGCTAGCAGAGTGAACATAATCAAAGCACAACCCCACTATATTAGAACACAAAGATGGCAAGCAAAAAAGGAGTATCTGCACTAAAAAAATCAGTTAAAAAAAAAAAAACCAACAACCATTTTTCTCTTTAAAGAAGAGCCACGCACATAGAAATGGGTTAACAATTTTTGGTTTTCTGTATTTAACCCACCAACTACTAGCAGGGACTGAATGCTAACTATGTAGGGGATGAGAATGTGGCCACATACACAAAGGCCACCCTGTGACCATAGCAGGCTCTGCTGAATTCTCCCAGCTGAAGCTAGCCACAGCGACCACCAAAAATCTAAGATAAGGACATAGAAGGAAAGCTGTGATTGGCGGAAATTAGGGCCACAGTTATGAGAATGATGCATTGGGATAAGAACGAATGGTTGGGAGCCAGTTAGGAAGTTACTGTAATTATTGAGGGGGGAGATAATAAGAACTTGAAATTCAATTGAGAAATTACTGTGAAGTTGTACTTGGCAAAGTCCCAAAAGGAACAGCCTGTAGGTCAGTTTTTTCAATCATGATAAGAGGGATTATTTCTCATCCTAAAAATATTAATGCATGGTTTATTTTAAAAATATATCCTTAACCTATACAAGAGAAGTTTCGCAGAAAATATTTTGAATTTTTCATGTAGATCATCTGACAGGCTTGGGTTATTACAGCTTCAGAACAGCTTTATGTCTAGACTATGAAAAGTTTCCCCTTTCTGTGTAGTTTTTTGCCCAAAATATTGGGCTTGTCTTTTTCCACTGTCTTGTGCTTTCCTCTTGGACATTTCAGTCCTTGACCACCCAGACTGGCCGTGTTTACCCACATGCAACTCGTGTTGGCGAGTTTATTTCTGCTTCCCCCTAACACTGCTGCAGAACCAGTGAGAAGGCAAAGGTCAAAACCAGGCAGGATCTATGCAGGAGAAAGAGCTCCGTTTCCTCAAGAGCATTTAGTCCCTTCTATTTCTAGATATAAACAGTTTATATTCGGTTAAAAGCAAAGTACCTAGTACATTGAAAAAAAAAGTATTCTAAAAAATTCCAAGCAGGTTGACTGTGCACAAGGGAGGAACAGTTTGGCTCCATAGACACAAAAAATATTCTCACTTCGTCTTCTCTGCTTGGTTCCACACCAGTTGAGAGATAAGAAAAAGGAATAAGCAGATAAGCCAAAACAATCAGCTTTCCTCCCAATAGAAGCGTGTAGGAAAGGAGTGAGGCCATTATCTCTACACCAAACGGGTTGTCCGGAGCTGACGCCCAGTGAGTCAGGCCTGACTGCGCAATCGAGCCACACAGGGGAAGACTAGGCTCTGCATAAGCAGTGGCAGCAGCGAGGACAGGTTCACTGCCAAGGGCGGGACAGGAGAGGGGCCGGGCCGCCTCGCCAAATTCCTCCTTCTGACTTCATCACGCACAATAGTGAAAGGCCTGCGTGAGGGGAACAAATGGCTACCTGAGCCTCCGTGTGAGGGGAAATCAACTTCTCATCACCATTTCACCAGTCAGCCTGGCCACATACTGATGAGGCAGCCTTGTTTAATTAATGGCCACTGGAAGACATGATTGTGGCAAAAGAGCAGAGAAACACAGTCTTGAAAGTAAAAACTTTTAGCGCTAGCAGCAATCTGTACTACACTTGAAAAAATAACAAAGGCATATCATAGAATAGATCAAAGTATAAATACATGTTATTTAAAAAATAAAAATCTCAGGGTAATACCGTATGTCCTTGAAGTGTGTATATAAGTCTTCCTTCTAAGACATCCAAAATCTTAAGTGTACCATCCGAAGAGGCAGTGATGAGATAATTACCCGAAGGATGGAATGATACACAATTAACTCCTCCGCTGTGAACTAATTTGCAGAAAATAAAGGTAAATATTCAAACAACAATCATTTACTATGCCATGATCTTTAACACTTTGATAAAGTGCTTCAATGCAATTGCTTTTCTTCATAATCTTAAGTGTTGTTTCTTTCTTCAAAAAACAATTCTTAATTCTAAAACCGCACCTGTGTCTCATCAGCAGTGTTTGAAAATTATAATCCCAATTAGAGGTGATGGCTCACTACAATGAATAAATACTCTGACATTGCATAGCTTGCAGCAAATAAGACTGTCATGTAAAGATAATCTTACTGACCACACAGGTATAAAGTCTTTGGCTATATTACAAGTTTAATCAAGAGCCATTTACTACCATCTCATGTAAGGTATATAACCTGGCCTCAAATTTAATAAGCAATTAGGATTTGCAATTAAAAGATAATGACTGTGGAGATACACACGAAGAACATAGACATTCTTCCTCCAGTAGGAGGCAGTAGAGTACAAGAGCAAAACGGTTTTTCCACGCAGTTTTGTCTGCAGCAAGATCTAGGTCAGTTCTAACAATTATTTGAGCAAGTTACCATTCTTAAACCTCAGTTTCTTTATTTTTATAATGAGGGCAATGATGATGCCTATTAACAATCTTCCTAAGATTTAGCACAATAAACACAGAGTGACGGCTTATTATTATAGTTAGTGAAATAACATGAATTTAAAATAAACTCAAATAGTAACCAAAAAAATCATCTCACTTCCTTTTAGTTTTAATACACAGGCACTGGCATGATAAGAAGTTGTTTTCTACCAGTTTTAAGATTTATTTACACTCCTATAACTCTGCAATTCAGAATTCGGAGCCAGTTTCTATCCTTGAGTTCTTATACAATGCCAGTTAACTAGTTTGAAAAATCCCACCGTAACTTCTTTTCCCAGTCCTGGTTCATTTCTAAACCTACTTTACATCCCGCCTCCCTCTCATTTCTGCAGGTCTGGACCCCAGAGAACCAAACCACGACCCCGAGTAGCACTGGTCCTGCCCACAGCAGTCAGAGGATCAACTGTTACCTTGATAATGCTGGAGTAATTTGTTTACTCTTATATCCCAGATTTTCACTGTATGATCAGATCCCGCTGAAGCTATGCATGTACCGTTAGGGTTGAAGTTCACATAATTTGCAAACCTACAAAGCAAGAATAAGTTGGCCATTACTCCAATTTATTTAAATTGTTATTATGAAATGTTTTCTTGGCAAACTGACTCATACAGATGCTCAAAAACAGTGCACTTACCCTGCAGAGTCTGAGAAGTTATTGATGCACTGCTTATTCGTGGTATCCCAGATCCTAATAGTTTTATCCTCACTACTTGACACAATGAGTCTTCCATCAGGTGAAAATCTGGAAAACAGAAGAAGATCCTGCTTGAAAAAGCTCCCGACAATCATCACCCCCATGGCAGGCAGGCTGCACACACTACACATCAGAGGCCGCTGCCACCAGACAATGCAGCCCACATCTTTAGCACGCAAATGACACGGGCTACTCCAAGGTCAAAACACACTTGGCAGACTAATGCTTCTTTCTATTCTTTTATTCAAGTAAGTTAGTTTTATTGCTTCTGCTCTAAGATTTCATTCAGAAGGTTCTATTCTCCTTCAGAGCCAAGTAAGTGTTTTGTATTTTTTTAAAAGTATCTTTTCTTCTATTTCTGTCATTTTCCAGTGTTATTTATCTGATCCAAGAGAGTCTTAGTGGCTCATTTTACGAATTTTGTAGTGAAGGTTTTGGAAGAAAGGGACTGGTGGGCTGAGAATGAAAAGTTTAAGTGACATCAACAACAAAAGAACCCAGCTCCCCCCAGACTTCCCCTTCCCCAACTTGGGAGGACAGAGCGCTCCCAGGTACCGAAAACAGGACAGCTCTTTCAGGCAGAACAGGTGAACTAATCGTCACTGAGACACCAACGAGAAAAATCTCAGACACCTTATCTACTGCTTTTATGCCATCACTTCCTTCAACATCCTTTCTGAGTTTCTTTGCTTTTTAAATGACTTTTAAAAATAGAAGACCAAATAAAATGAAACAAATTTTAGACTATTAGGAAACCACAAACAATATTTTTACTATTAACAATTTTAACAATAACAAAAAAGAGAGATTCAGGTCATAGGCTGATTTTATTTCAATTGAATTTGTAGTTTCCTTTCACACCCAAAGTTCAGATTACTATACCTCACCAATTAAGGGTGTGGAATGTAATTGAAAGTTGTTTTTGTTCTCCCTCCACACACCCTATTCTTGAGGCTGACCTAAAAATAATTCTTCTTGATGGAAACCTTAAATCTGGCATTTACAGACTCACCAAATGAGAAAAAAAAAATTTAAAAAGACATACCAAAGCATAATTAAATTTTCTGTGAAATCATCTTTGAACATTCATGTACACAATCTCATAAATTAAAATCTCCCATGCTGAGTAATTTATTCTGATTTTGTAGTTAAAATACTATTTTACTGCTCTTTCATTATATAACATTTGTGAGAAAGATTCAAGTATGGAAGATAGTATTATAGAAATGCTCCAACTAGAGGAAACTGATTTTATATAGTCCTTAGGGGAAGAAACTCATATCCTCATGCAAATAAAGTTTGCATAATAACTGTAAACAACTAATGAATGCCAGGAAGCAAACTGTGTTCCTTAATCTTTTTTGAAAAAAAACAATGGAATGTTTTAATATAGCATAAATATTTCTAAGATCCGATGTGATTCTTACATTTTCAGAAAGCAATGAATAAGCAAAGTGTTTAATAAATGGGACGGTCAGATGACAACACAGTACAGAAACAATTACCTGCTGATGTTATCAGCCAACCCCTACCATTACCGCCTGCAGTACTGCCTTGTCCATATTATGGGGCACGTGTGGACCCGCTGCAACTGATTCACTCTTCCCAATAACCCTACGGACATTTCACTCAGTTTACAGCCCAATCAACTGAAGCGCGTCAAGGAACAGCATCTGCCAGGGTCACACACTGCTCAGGGAGAAGAGATTCCAGCTCCAGACTTCAATCAGGCTGTTTTCAGTCAAGCTTCTGAAACACTCTGCCTTCCTTGCTGGGAAAGACGAAAGTTTCTCCTACTGCCTGAATTGTTTAGAAATGTTGGGGTGGCTGCTATGTAAACCACACAAGGCCTCGCAGTGGAAGGAAACCGTGAGGCGGTGCTGAGGGGGCCCCAAGCCACCCTTTAATAACGTCTGGCTTTACGGAGCACTCGGGGGAAGTTATTTACTCAAAGCGTCATCAGACACCTGCCATCAGACACCGGCACTGGGCACAGCCCTGCACAGTAGGACTGTACCTGGGAGCCAGACTAAAAAGCTAGATCCATGCTCTCACGAGGCTTTCACTCCAGGGGAGGAGGAGAGGGACATACAAATAATACACTTCTAGTGACACACAAACAAGTTTGCAGCGAACGTAGTTCTAACTTGTCATAAGGAACTCAATAGGAGAAACGGGATTTTAAAAAAACTTGTAAATAGAGAAAGGCAGGTTTCTGTCACTAGCTGAAGACTTATCCTGAGCAGAAGGGTCAGGGCCCGGGAGTGATTTCCCAGCACTGTGGAAGTGGAGGGGGTGGCAGGAGGAAGGGCCAGCGCTAAGGAAGGGGTCTGAGCCCCCAGTCTCACGCTGCTGAAGAGGGATCCGGGCGAAGAGCCTCCCCTGCTCTCCACGCCCCAGTGTAACTCCTGTGCCATCCTGCCCTCGGAGAGATGAGAGGGAGGCTGTGGTTGGTATTTCCTTCTCCCTTTTATGTGCAGTTGAGAGGCAGCAAAAATAAGTTAGCAGCAACAGAAGAGGTGAACTTTGGCTTCCCTTTGATGAGGCAAGGTTAGTCGTTTATTGTCAGGGCTCAAACAGCATCTGACAGGGCCGGAGGGTTAGCTCAGTGGTTCCGGCGCCTGCCTCGCAAGCGTAAGGACCTGAGTTCGATCCCTAGTTACCACATATAATGCTGGGCGTGGTGGCTCACGCCTGTAATCCCAGCACTCGGGAG
>PVIC010041889.1:0-16037 GCA_004025085.1 Thryonomys swinderianus | reverse complement strand
GTACCTGTCCCTCCAGAATGGAGGCATTTGCTGAATTCAGCATTTTGGCTAGGGTTAGGGTTAGGATTCGAGAGAGTGGTACTGTCATTTTGACTATTCCTGTGGATTGGGCTTCCCAAACTAGAGTGAGGATGAAGGGTACTGTCAGGATTAGAGTTAGCATTAGCACGTTGTGCATATTCCCTAATATAGGGCTTCACGTGTCTGGAGATTTTGGGCTCAGGCCAAGAACTGGGAGTTGTGACTCTGAGGGAGTGACACACTTCGGTTTTTCCTTGCCAAATATATGGTACTATCCAAGATTCTCCTTCTTTATGAACAGCTTTTGAAATGACCTCTGTGTTAAGCCTCAGGTACCTGCAGGCTCTTGCCGTTTGGTTAAGCTGCCAGGCCGAATTCAGAAAAACCACAAGCCCTAGTGTAGTTTTTGGGATTCCCGTGCATTTTTCATGCAGTTGTCTTGTCAGTGGTACGATTCAGAGGAAGAGTATGCAGAGTGTATGATGGATATTGAAAGTGGTTGTCAGTGTATGTTTCAAAAGCGGTGTAGGTTTCAGATAAAGATCGAGAATGGTGTTAATGTTCATTTTCTTGTGTATTCAGCACGTGTTTGCCAAGGAATTTTGAGGAGTATAGCTCGGATTATGCTGAGATCTACTAGGGTGTTACCTGTCCCTCCAGAATGGAGGCATTTGCTGAATTCAGCATTGTGGCTAGGGTTAGGGTTAGGATTCGAGAGATTGGTACTGTCATTTTGACTATTCCTGTGGATTAGGCTTCCCAAACTAGAGTGAGGAGGAAGGATACTGTCAGTATTGGAGTTAGCATTAGCGCTTTGGGTATATCCCCTGATATAGGGCATCGTGCATCAGGGATATTGTGGGCTCAGGCCAAGGAATGGGAGTTGTGACCCTCTGGGATTTACACACTTCTGTATTTCACTGCCAAATATATGCTAATTGCCACGATTCTCTTTCTTGATCAACAGGTTTTGAAATGTCGTTAATGACATTCCTCATGTACAAGCAGGCTCTTGCCCTTGGTTAGGCTGCCAGTCAGAATTAAGAAAACAAAAGTCCACGTGTTGTTTTGGCGACTCCTGTGCATTCCTAATGCAGTTCTCCTGTCAATGGCGTGGATCAGAGGAAGAATATGCAGACTGTATGATGGAGATAGAGTGGAGTTGAGATTGTTTGGTTGAAAGGTGGTGTAGGGTTCAGATTGGGATCGAGAATGTTGTCACTGTGGATGTTCTTGCGTATTCAGAATCAGTTTGCCGAGGAATGATGAGGAATATACTTGGATTATGTTGAGCACTAGTGGTGTTGTATCTCTCGCTCCAGAATGGTGGTGTTTGCTGAACTCAGCCTTGTGGCTAGTTTTAGGGATATTATTCGTAAGAGTGGTACTGTCATTTTGACTATTCCTGTGGACTGGGTTTCCCAAACTATAGTGAGGATGAAGGGTACTGTCAGTATTGGAGTTTGCATTACTGCGTTGTTCATGTAACCTGATATAGGGCTTCATGCTTCAGGGTGATTGTGGTTTCAGACCAAGGAATGGGAACTGTGACTATGTGGGCGTGACACATTTCTGTATTTCACTGCGAAATATATGGAAATAGCCACGATTCTCTTTCTTGATCAACAGGTTTTGAAATGTCGTGTGTGTTAGGCCTCAGGTTCCTGCAGGTTCTTCCCCTGGGTTAGGCTGCCAGTCAGAATTCAGAAAAGCACAAGTCCTAGTGTTTCTTTGGTGATTCCTGTGCCTTTGTCATGCACTTCTCTTGTCACTGGCGTAGATCAGAGGAAGAATATGCAGAGCGTATGTTGGAGGTAGAGTCTGTTGAGAGCATAGTGTTGAAAGGCGAGTGAGGGTGCAGATTGAAATTGACAATGGTGTCACTGTGGATTTTCTTGTGTATTAAGCATCTGTTTGTCAAGGAATGGTGAGGAGTATAGCTGGCACTATGGAGAAATCAAGTGGGGTTGTTCCTCTCCCTGCAGAATGGATGAATTTGCTGAAATCAACGTTGTGAGTAGGTTGAGGGTTAGGATTTTTGAGAGTGGTAATGTTATTTTGACTATTCCTGTGGATTGGGCTTCCCAAACTATAGTGAGGATGAAGGGTACTGTCAACATTGGAGATTGCATTAGTGCGTTGTGCATGTACCCTGTTATAGGGCTTCATGCGTCAGGGAGATTATAAGTTCAGGCCAAGGAATGGGAGTTGTGACTCTGTGGGAGTGACACAGTCCTGTATTTCACTGCCAAATATATGAAAATAGCCACGATTCTCTTTCTTTTTCAACCCCTTTTGAAATGTCCAGTGTGTTAGGCCTCAGAAACCTGCAGGTTCTTCGCCTTCGGATAGGCTGCCAGAGAGAATACAGAAAAAACAGAAGTCCAACGGTTCCTTTGGCAATTCCTGTGCATTTGTCATGCAGTTCTCTTGTCAGGGGCTCAAATCCAAGGAAGATTATGCAGATTGCGTGATGGAGTTAGAGTTGGGTTGAGAGTGTAAGGTTGAAAGGTGTGATAGGGTTCAGAATGATATCGAGCATGATGTCACTGTGGGTTTTCTTGCGTAGTCAGCATCAGTTTGCCAAGGAATGGTGAGGGTTATAGCTCGGATTATGCTGAGAGCTGGTGCGGTTGTACATCTCCCACCACAAAGAAGGCATTTGATGAATCTGTATTGTGGCTAGGCTTAGGGATAGGATTCGTGAGAGTGGTACTGTCATTTTGATTTTTCCTTTTGATTGGGCTTCCCAAACTAGACTGAGAATGAAGGGTACTGTCAGGATTGGAGTTAACATTAGCGCTTTGTTTATCTACCCTAATATAGGGCTTTATGTGTCAGAGAGGTTGTGGGCTCAGACCAAAGACTTGGAGTTGTGACTCTGAGGGAGTGACATATTTCTGTATTTCACTGCAAATATATGGAACTAGTCAGTATTCTCTTTCTTGATCAACAGGTTTTGAAGTGTCCTGTTTTGCAGGCCTCAGGTACCTCCTGTCTCTTTCCCTTGAGTTAGGCTCTCAGTCAAAATTCAGAAAAACACAAGTCTAAGTGTTGTATTGGTGATTCCTGTGCATTTTTTCATGCAGTTCTCTTTTCAATGGCGCGGATCAGAAGAAGAATATGCAGAGTGTATGATGGAGGTAGAGTGGGGTTGAGTGTGTGAGGTTGAATGATGAGTTAGGCTTCATACTCAGATCGAGAATGTTGTTAATGTGGATTTTCTTGCGTATTCAGCATCTGTTTGTCAAGGAATGGTGAGGAGTATAGTTCGGATTATGCTGAAATCAAATGGGGTTGCTCCTCTACCTGCAGAATGGATGCATTTCTGAATTCAACATTGTGGCTAGGTTGAGGGTTACAATTCCTGAGAGAACTACTGTCATTTTGACAGTTCTTGTGGATTGAGCTTCCCAAACTAGAGTGAGGATGCTGGTTACTGTCAGTATTGGTGTAAACATTAGTGCGTTGTGCATGTACACTGATATAGATCTTCATGGGTCTGAGATTTTGGGCTCAGGCCTTGGACTGTGAGTTGTGACTCTGTGGGAGTGAAACACTTCTGTATTTCACTCCCAAATATATGGAAATAGGCAGGATTCTCTTTCTTCATCAACAGGTTTTGAAATATCCTGTGTGTTAGGGGTCAGGTACCTGCAGGCTCTTGCCCTTGTGTTAGGCTGCCAGGCAGAATTCAGAATACCACAAGTCCAAGTGTTGTTTTTGAGATGGCTTTGCATTTGTCATGCAATGCTCTTGTCAGTGGTGTGGATTGCAATAAGAATATGCAGAGTGTAGAATGGAGGTAGAGTGCCCTTTAGAGTGTAATGTTGAAAAGCGGTGTAGGGTGCAGATTGAGATCGAGTATGGTGTCACTGGGGATGTTCTTGAGTATTCAGAATCAGTTTGACGAGGAATGATGAGGAGTATAGCTTGGATTATGTTGAGCTCTAGTGGTGTTATGTCTCTCGCTCCAGAATGGAGGCATTTGCTGAATTCAGCATTGTGGCTCGGGTTAGGGTTAGGATTCGAGAGAGTGGTACTGTCATTTTGAATATTCCTGTGGATTAGGCTTCCCAAACTATAGTGAGGATGAAGGGTACTGTCAGCCTTGGAGTTAGCATTAGCGCTTTGTGTATATACCCTAATATAGGGCTTCATGCATCAGGGAGATTGTGGGCTCAGGCCAAGGAATGGGAGTTGTGACCCTCTGGGAGTGACATACTCCTGTATTTCATGGCCAAATATATGCTAATAGCCACATTTCTCTTTCTTGATCAACAGATTTTGAAATGTCCTGAATGACATTCCTCATGTACATGCGGGCTCTTTCCCTTGGTTAGGCTGCAAGTCAGAATTAAGAAACACAAGTCCAAGTGTTGTTTTGGCAACACCTGTGTATTTGTAATGGAGTTCTCCTGTCAATGGCGGGGATAGAGGAAGAATATGCAGAGTGTATGATGGACGTAGAGTGGAGTTGAGATTGTTTGGTTGAAAGGCGGTGTAGGGTTCAGATTGACATCGAGAATGGTGTCACTGTGGATTTTCTTGCGTATTCAGAATCAGTTTGGCGAGGAATGATGAGGAGTATAGCTTGGATTATGTTGAGCGCTAGTGGTGTTGTATCTCTTGCTCCAGAATGGTGGTGTTTGTTGAATTCAGCATTGTGGCTAGGGTTAGGGTTAGGATTCATGAGAGTGGTACTGTCATTTTGACTATTCCTTTGGATTGGGATTCCCAATCTATAGTTAGGATGAAGGGTACTGTCAGGATTGGAGTTTGCATTACTGCGTTGTTCATGTAACCTGATATAGGGCTTCATGCTTCAGGGTGATTGTGGTTTCAGACCAAGGAATGGGAACTGTGACTATGTGGGAGTGACACATTTCCGTATTTCACTGCCAAATATATGCTTATAGCCACTCTTTTCTTTCTTGGTCAATAGGTTTTGAAATGTCATGTGTGTTAGGCCTCAGGTACATGCAGGTTCTTGCACTTGGGTTAGGCTGCCACTCAGAATTCAGAAAAGCACAATTCCAAGTGTTTTTTTTGGTGTTTCCTGGGTAGTTGTCATGCACTTCTTTTGTCACTGGCGCTGATCAGAGGAGGAATATGCAGAGTGTACGATGGAGGTAGAGTCCGTTGAGAGTATAAGGTTGAAAGGCATGTTAGGGCGCAGATTGAAATCGACAATGGTTCCACTGCGGATTTTCTTGCATATTAAGCATCAGTTTGCCAAGGAATGGTGAGCAGTGTAGCTCGGATTATGATGAAACTTGTGGGGTTGTACCGCTTCCTGCAGAACGGATGCTTTTGCTGAATTCAACATTGTGGGTAGGTTGAGGGTTAGGATTCATGAGAGTGGTACTGTTATTTAATTATTCCTGTGGATTGGGCTTCCCAAACTATAGTGAAGATGATGTGTACTGTCCAGATTGGAGTTTGCATTAGTGCGTTGTGCATGTACCCTTTTATGGGGCTTCATGCATCTGTGAAATTATGACTGCAGGCCATGGAATGGGAGTTGTGACTCTGTGGGAGTGACACAGTCCTTTATTTCACTGGCAAATATATGAAAATAGCCACGATTCTCTTTCTTTTTCAACCCGTTTTGAAATGTCCAGTGTGTTAGGCCTCAGGAACCTGCAGGTTCTTGCCCTTGGGCTAGGCTGCCAGTGAGAATTCAGAAAAACAGAAGTCCAAGGGTTGCTTTGGCAATTGCTGTGCATTTGTCATTCAGTTCTCTTATGAGTGGCGCGGATCCGAGGAAGATTATGCAGACAGCATGATGGAGGTAGAGTTGGGTTGAGAGTATAAGGAAGAAAGGTCGAGTAGGGTTCAGAATGATATCGACCATGATGTCACTGTGCATTTTCTTGCATATTCAGCATCAGTTTGCCAAGCAATGGTAAGGGTTATAGCTCGGATTATGCTGAGAACTGGTGCGGTTGTATATCTCCCACCAGAAGGGAGGCATTTGATGAATTCTGTATTGTGTCTAGGGTTAGGGATATGATTGGTGAGAGTAGTACTGTCATTTTGACTATTCCTTTTCATTGGGTTTCTCAAACTAGAGTGAGGATGAAGGGTACTGTCAGGATTGGAGTTAACTTTAGTGCGTTGTGCATATACACTGACATAGGGCTTTATGTGTCACGACGGTTGTGGGCTCAGGCCATTGATTGGGAGTTATGACTCTGTGCGAGTGACATACTTCTGTATTTCACCGCCAAATATATGGAAGGAGCCACGATTCTCTTTCTTGATCAACAGGTTTTGAAGTGTCCTGTTTTGCAGGCCTTAGGTACCATCAGCCTCTTGCCCTTGGGTTAGGGTCTCAGTCAGAATTCAGAAAAACACAAGGCTAAGTGTTGTTTTGGCGATTCCTGTGCATTTGTCATGCAGTTCTCTTGTCAATGGCGCAGATCAGAGGACGAATATGCAGAGTGCATGATGCAGGTAGAGTGGGGTTGAGAGTGTGAAGTAGAAAGGCGTGTTAGGCTTCACATTGAGATCGAGAATGGTGTTACTGTGGATTTTCTTGCCTATTCAGCATCTGTTTGTCAAGGAATGGTGAGGAATATAACTCGGATTATGCTGTGAGCTGGTGGGGTTGAATCTCTTCCTCCAGAATGGAAGCATTTGCTGAATTCAACATTGTTGTTAAGGTTAGTGTTAGGATTCATGAGAGTGCTACTGTCCTTTTGACTCTTCTTGTGTATTGGGCTCCCCAAACTATAGTGAGGATGAAGGGTACTGTTAGGATTGGAGTTAGCATTAGCACTTCGTGTATATACTCTGATATAGGGCTTCAGGCATCAGGGAGATTGTGGGCTCAGGCCAAGGATTGGGAGTTGTGACTCTCTGGGAGTGACAGACTTCTGTATTTCACTGCCAAATATATGCTAATAGCCACGATTCTCTTTCCTGATCAACAGATTTGGAAATGTTCTGAATGATATTCCTCATGTACATGCAGGCTCTTGCCCTTGGTTAGGCTGCTGGTCAGAATTCAGAAATCACAAGTAAAAGTGTTGTTTTGGCAATTCCTGTGCATTTGAAATGCAGTTCTCTTGTCAATGGGACAGTTCAGAGGAACAATATGCAGAGTGTATGATGGAGGTAGAGTGGAGTTGAGATTGTTTGTTTGAAAGGCGGTGTAGGGTTCAGATTGAGATCGAGAATGGTGTCATTGTGGATTTTCATGCGTATTCAGAATCAGTTTGCCGAGGAATGATGAGAAGTATAGCTTGGATTATGGTGAGCGCTTTTTGTGTTGTATCTCTCTCTCCAGAATGGTGGCATTTGTTGAATTCAGCATTGTGTCTAGGGTTGGGCTTAGGACTCTTGAGAGAGGTACTGTCATTTTGAATATTCCCGTGGATTTGGATTCCCAAACTATAGTGTGGATGAAGGGTACTGTCAGGATTGGAGTTTGCATTACTGCGTTGTTCATGTAACCTGATATAGGGCTTCATGCTTCAGGGTGATTGTGGTTTCAGACCAAGGAATGGGAACTGTGACTATGTGGGAGTGACACATTTCTGTATTTCACTGCCACATATATGCTGATAGCCACGATTGTCTTTCTCGGGCAATAGGCTTTGTAATGTCGTGTGTTAGGCCTCAGGAACCTGCAGGTTCTTCCACTTTGGTTAGGCTCCCTGTCAGAATTCAGAAAAGCACAATTCCAAGTGTTGTTTTGGTGATTCCTGTGCATTTGTCATGCACTTCTCTTGTCACTGGCACGGATCAGAGGAAGAATATGCAGAGTGTATGATGGAGGTAGAGTGGGGTTGAGAGTATAAGGCGCGTTAGGGATCAGATTGAAATCGACAATGGTGTCACTGTGGATTTTCTTGCATGTTCAGTATCAGTTTGCCAAGGAATGGTAAGGAGTATAGGTCGGATTATGGTGAGACTAGTGGGGTTGTAACTCTCCCTGCAGAATGTATGCTTTTGCTGAATTCAATATTGTGGCTAGATTGAGGGTTAGGATTCGTGAGAGTGGTACTGTTATTTTGAATACTCCTGTGGATTGGGCTTCCCAAACTATAGTGAGGATGAAGGGTACTGTCAAGATTGGAGTTTGCATTAGTGTGTTGTGCATGTACCCTATTATAGGGCTTCATGCATCAGGGAGATTATGAGTTCAGGCCAAGGAATGGGGGTTGTGCCTCTGTGGGTGTGACACAGTCCTGTATTTCACTGCCAAATATATGAAAATTGCCATGATTCTCTTTCTTTTTCATCCCGTTTTCAAATGTCCAGTGTGTTAGGCCTCAGGAACCTGCAGGTTCTTGGCCTTGGGCTAGGCTGCCAGTCAGAATTCAGAAAAACAGAAGTCCAAGTGTTGTTTTGGCAATTCCTGTGCATTTGTTATGCAGTTCTCTTGTCAGGGGCGCGGATCGGAGGAATATTATTCAGAGTGCGTGAAAGAGGTAGGGTTGGGTTGAGAGTGTAAGGTTGAAAGGTGGGGTACGGTTCAGAATGAGATCGAGCATGATGTCACTGTGGATTTATTTGCGTATTTAGCATCCGTTTGCCAAGGAATGGTGAGGATTATAGCTTGGATTATGCTGAGAGCTGGTGCGGTTGTACATCTGCCACGAGAAGGGAGGCATTTGATGAATTCTGTATTGTGGCTAGGGTTAGGGATAGGATTCTTGAGATTGGTATTCTCATTCAGACTATTCCTGTTGATTGGGCTTCCCAAACTAGAGTGAGGATGAAGGGTACTGTCAGGATTGGAGTTAACATTAGTGCGTTGTGCATATACCCTAGTATAGGGCTTTATGTGTCACGGAGGTTGTGGGCTCAGGCCAAGGACTTGGAGTTGTGACTCTGAGTGAGTGACATATTTCTGTATTTCAATGCCAAATATATGGAACTAGCCACTATTCTCTTTCTTGATCAACAGGTTTTGAAGTGTCCTGTATTGCATGCCTCAGGAACCTTCAGCCTCTTGCCTTTGGGTTAGACTCTCAGTCAGAATTCAGAAAAACACGAGTCTAAGTGTTGTATTGGCGATTCCTGTGCATTTGTCATGCAGTTCTCTTGTCAATGGCGCGGATCAGAAGAAGAATATGCAGAGTGTATAATGGAGGTAGAGTTGGGTTTAGAGTGTGAGGTTGAAAGACGAGTTAGGCTTCATATTCAGATCGAGAATGGTGTTACTGTAGATTTTCTTGCGTATTCAGCATCCGTTTTTCAAGGAACGGTGGCGAGTATAGCTCGGATTATGCTGAAATCAAATGGGGTTGTTCCTCTTCCTGCAGAATGGATGCATTTGCTGAATTCAACATTGAGGCTAGTTTGAGGGTTACAATTCCTGAGAGTAGTACTGTCAATATGACAGTTCTTGTGAATTGGGTTTCCCAAACTAGAGTGAGGATGCAGGTTACTGTCAGGATTGGAGTAAACATTAGTGCGTTGTGCATATTCACTGATATAGGTCTTCATGCTACAGTGAGATTTTGGGCTCAGGCCTTGGAGTGTGAGTTGTGACTCTGTGGGAGTGAAACACTTCTGTATTTCACTCCCAAATATATGGTAATAGCCAGGATTACCTTTTTTGATCAACAGGTTTTGAAATATCCTGTGTTAGGGGTCAGGTACCTGCAGGCTCTTGCCCTTGGGTTGGCTGCCAGGCAGAATTCAGAAAACCACAAGTCCAAGTGTTGTTTTGGAGAAGCATTTGCATTTGTCATGCAGTTCTCTTGTCAACGGCGTGGATCTGAGTAAGAATATGCAGAGTGTATGATGGAGGTAGAGTGCAGTTTAGAGTGTAAGGTTCAAAAGCGGTGTAGGGTTCACATTGAGATCGAGAATGGTGTCACTGTGGATTTTCTTGCGTATTCAGCATGAGTTTGCCAATGAATTTTGAAGAGTATAGCTCGGATTATCCTGAGATCTACTAGGGTTATACCTGTCCCTCCAGAATGGAAGCATTTGCTGAATTCAGCATTGTGGCTAGGGTTAGGGTTAGGATTGGAGAGAGTGGAACTGTCATTTTGAATATTCCTGTGAATTAGGCTTCCCAAACTAGAGTGAGGGTGAAGTGTTCTGTCAGGATTGAAGTTAGCATTTGCGCTTTGTGTATATATCCTGATATAGGGCTTCATGCAAAAAAGGAGATTATGGGCTCATGCCAAGCAATGGGAGTTGTGACCCTCTGGGTGTGACACAGTCCTGTATTTCACTGCGAAATATATGAAAATAGCCACGATTCTCTTTCTTTTTCAACCCGTTTTTAAATGTCAAGTGTGTTAGGCCTCAGGAACCTGCAGGTTCTTGCCCTTGGGCTAGGCTGCCAGTGAGAATTCAGAAAAACAGAAGTTCACGGGTTGCTTTGGCAATTGCTCTGCATTTTTCATGCAGTTCTCTTGTGAGGGGCGCGGATCCGAGGAAGATTATGCAGAGTGCGTGATGGAGGAAGAGTTGGGTTGAGAGTATGAGGTTGAAAGGGGGTCTAGGGTTCAGAATGATATCAAGCATGATGTCACTGTGGATATTTTTGCGTATTCAGCATCAGTTTGCCAAGGAATGGTGACGATTATAGCTCGAATTATGCTGAGAGCTGGTGCGGTTGTACATCTTCCACCAGAAGGGAGGCATTTGATGAATTCTGTATTGTGTCTAGGGTTAGGGATAAGATTCGTGAGAGTGGTACTGTCATTTTGACTATTCCTGTTGATTGGGCTTCCCAAACTAGAGTGAGGATGAAGGGTACTGTCAGGATTGGAGTTAACATTATTGCATTGTGCATATACCCTGATATAGGGCTTTATATGTCAGGGAGGTTGTGGGCTCAGGCCAAGGACTGGGAGTTGTGACTCTGTGGGAATGACATACTTCTGTGTTTCACCACCAAATATATGGAAGGAGCCATGATTCTCTTTCTTGATCAACAGGTTTTGAAAAGTCCTGTGTTGCAGGCCTCAGGTACCTTCAGCCTCTTGCCCTTGGTTTAGGCTCTCAGTCAGAATTGCGAAAAACACAAGGCTAAGTGTTGTTTTGGCGATTCCAGTTTTCTTGTCAATGGCGCAGAACCGAGGAAGAATATGCAGAGTGTATGATGCAGGTAGAGTGGGGTTGAGAGTGTGAGGTTGAAAGGCGTGTTAGGCTTCACATTGAGATCGAGAATGGTGTTACTGTGGATTTTCTTGCCTATTCAGCATCTGTATGTCAAGGAATGGTGAGGAGTATAACTCGGATTATGCTTTGAGCTAGTGGGGTTGAAACTCTTCCTCCAGAATGGAAGCGTTTGCTGAATTCAACATTGTTATTAGCGTTAGGGTAAGGATTCGTGAGAGTGCTACTGTTATTTTGACTATTCCTGTGTATTTGGCTTCCCAAACTGTTGTGAGGATGAAGGGTACTGTTAGGATTGGAGTTAGCATTAGCGCTTTGCGTATATACTCTGATATAGGGCTTCAGGCATCAGGGAGATTGTGGGATCAGACCAAGGAATGGGAGTCGTGACTCTCTGGGAGTGACACATGTCTGTATTTCACTGCCAAAAATATGCTAATAGCCACGATTCTCCTTCCTGATCAACAGATTTGGAAATGTCCTGAATGATATTTTCCATGTACATGCAGGCTCTGGGCCTTGGTTAGGCTGTCAGTCAGAATTCAGAAATCACAAGTAAAAGAGTTCTTTTGGTTATTCCTGTGCATTTGTAATGCAGTTCTCTTGTCAATGGCGCAGATCTGAGGAAGAATATGCAGAGTGTGTGATGGAGATAGAATGGAGTTGAGATTGTTTGGTTGAAAGGCGGTGTAGGGTTCAGATTGGCATCGAGAATGGTGTCACTGTGGATTTTCATGTGTATTCAGAATCAGTTTGCCGAGGAATGATGAGGAGTATATCTGGGATTATGTTGAGCGCTAGTTGTGTTATATCTCTCACTCCAGAATGGTAGTGTTTGCTGAACTCAGCATTGTGCCTCGTTTTAGGGTTAGGATTCGTGAGAGTGGTACTGTCATTTTGAATATTCCTGTGGATTGGGATTCCCAAACTATAGTGAGGATGAAGGGTACTGTCAGGATTGGAGTTCTCATTACTGTTGTTCATGTAACCTGATATAGGGCTTCATGCGTCAGGGTGATTGTGGGTTCAGACCAAGGAATGGGAACTGTGACTATGTGGGAGTGACACATTTCTGTATTTCACTGACAAATATATGCTTATAGCCACGATTCTTTTTCTTGGTCAATAGGTTTTGACATGTCGTGTGTGTTAGGCCTCAGGTACCTGCAGGTTCTTGCCCTTGGGTTAGGCTGCCAGTCAGAATTCAGAAAAACACAAGTCCAAGTGTTGTTTTGTTGATTCCTGTGCATTTGTCATGCACTTCTCTTGACACTGGCGCGGATCAGAGGAAGAATATGCAGAGTGTATGATGGTGGTAGAGTGGGGTTCAGAGTGTGAGGTTGAAAGGCGTGTTAGGCTTCACATTGAGATCGAGAATGGTGTTACTGTGGATTTTCTTGCGTATTCAGCATCTGTTTGTCAAGGAATGGTGAGGAGTATAAATGGGATTATGATGTGAGCTAGTGGGGTTGAAACTCTTCCTCCAGAATGGAAGCATTTGCTTTATTCAATATTGTTATTAGGGTTAGGGTTAGGATTCGTGAGAGTGCTACTGTCATTTTGACTATTCCTGTGTATTGGGCGTACCAAAGTATAGTGAGGATGAAGGGTACTGTTAGTATTGGAGTTAGCATTAGCGCTTTGTGTATATACTCTGATATAGGGCTTCAGGCATCAGGGAGATTGAGGGCTCAGTCAGATTGTGACTCTCTGGGAGTGACACACGTCTGTATTTCACAGCCAAATATATGCTAATAGCCATGATTCTCTTTCTTGATCAACAGATATTGAAATGTCCTGAATGATATTCCTCATATACATGCAGCCTCTTGCCCTTGGTTAGGCTGCCAGTCAGAATTCCGAAATCACAAGTGCAAGTGTTGTTTCGGCGATTCCTGTGCATTTTTAATGTAGTTCTCTTGTCAATGGCACAGATCAGAGGAACAATATGCAGAGTGAATGATGGAGGTAGAGTGGAGTTGAGATTGTTTGGTTGAAAGGCGGTGTAGGGTTCAGATTGAGATCGAGAATGGTGTCACTGTGGATTTTCTTGCATATTCCGAATCAGTTTGCCGAGGAATGATGAGGAGTATAGCTTGGATTATGTTGAGCGCTAGTGGTGTTGTATCTCTCGCTCCAGAATGGTGGCGTTTGCTCAACTCAGCCTTATGGCTAGTTTTAGGTTTAGGATTCGTGAGAGTGGTACTGTCATGTTGACTATTCCTGTGGACTGGGATTCCCAAACTATAGTGAGGATGAAGGGTACTGTCAGGATTAGAGTTTTCATTACTGCGTTATTCATGTAACCTGATATCGGGCTTCATGCGTCAGGGTGATTGTGGGTTCAGACCAAGGAATGGGAACTGTGACTATGTGGGAGAGACACATTTCTATATTTCACTGCCAAATATATGCTTATAGCCACGATTTTCTTTCTTGGTTAATAGGTTTTGAAATGTCGTGTGTGTTAGGCCTCAGGTACCTGCAGGTTCTTGCACTTGGGTTAGTCTGCCAGTCAGAATTCAGAAAAGCACAAGTTCAAGTGTTGTTTTGGTGATTCCTGTGCATTTGTCATGCACTTCTCTTGTCACAGGCGTGGATCAGAAGAAGAATATGCAGAATGTATGATGGAGGTAGAGTCCGTTGAGAGTATAAGATTGAAAGGCGAGTTAGAGTGCAGATTGAAATCGACAATGGTGTCACTGTGGATTTTCTTGCATATTCAGCATCAGTTTGCCAAGGAATGGAGACGAGTATAGCACGGATTATGCTGAGACTAGTGGGGTTGTACCTCTCCCAGCAGAATGGATGCTTTTGCTGAATTCAACAATGGGGCTAGTTTGAGGGTTAGGATTCGTGAGAGTGGTACTGTTATTTGGACCATGCCTGTGGATTGGGCTTCCCAAACTATAGTGAGGATGAATGGTACAGTCAGGATTGAAGTTTGCATTAGTGCGCTGTGCATGTACCCTGGTATAGTGCTTCATGTGTCAGGGAGATTATGAATTCAGGCCAAGTAATGGGAGTTGTGACTTTGTGGGAGTGACACAGTCCTGTATTTCACTGCCAAATATATGAAAATACCCAAAATTTCTCTTTCTTTTTCAACCTGTTTTGAAATGTCCAGTGTGTTAGACCTCAAGTACCTGTATGTTCTTGGCCTTGGGCTAGGCTGCCAGTCAGAATTCAGAAAAAAAACAGAAGTCAAAGTGTTGTTTTGGCTATTCCTGTGCATTGTCATTCAGTTCTCTTGTCAGGGGCGTGGATCGGAGGAAGATTATGCAGAGAGCCTGAAGAAGGTAGAGTTGGGTTGATAGTGTAAAGTTGAAAGGTGGCGTAGGGTTCAGAATGAGATCGAGCATGATGTCACTGTGGATTTATTTGCGTATTCAGCATCACTTTGCCAAGGAATGGTGAAGATTATAGCTCGGATTATGCTGAGAGCTGGTGCGGTTGTACATCAACCAAAAGAAGGGAGGCATTTGATGAATTCTTTATTGTGGCTAAGTGTAGGGATAGCATTCGTGAGAGTGGTACTCTCATTTTGATTATTCCTGTTGATTGGGCTTACCAAACTAGAGTGAGAATGAAGGGTACTGTCAGGATTGGAGTTAACATTAGTGTGTTGTGCATATACCCTAATATAGGGCTTTATGTGTCAGCGAGTTTGTGAGCTCAGGCCAAGGATTGGGAGTTGTGACTCTGAGGGAGTGACATATTTCTGTATTTCACTGCCAAATATATGGAAGTATCCACAATTCTCTTTCTTGATCAACAGGTTTTGAAATGTCCTGTGTTGCAGGCCTCAGGTACCTTCAGCCTCTTGCCCTTGGGTTAGGCTCTCAGTCAGAATTCAGAAAAACACAAGTCTAAGTGTTGTTTTGGCGATTCCTGTGCATTTGTCATGCAGTTCTCTTGTCAATGGCGCGGATCAGAGGAAGGATATGCAGAGTGTATGATGGAGGTACAATGGGGTTAAGAGTGTGAGGTTGAAGGACGAGTTAGGCTTCTTATTCAGATCGCGAATTGTGTTTCTGTGGATTTTCTTGCGTATTCAGCATCTGTTTGTTAAGGAATGGTGAGGAGTATAGCTCGGATTATGCTGAAATCAAGTGGGGTTATTCCTCTCCCTGCAGAATGGATACATTTGCTGAATTCAACATTTAGGCTAGGTTGAGGGTTACAATTCTTGAGAGTAGTATTGTCATTTTGACAGTTCTTATGGACTGGGCTTCCCAATCTAGAGTGAGGATGCAGGTTACTGTCAGGATTGGAGTAAATATTAGTGTGTTGTGCATATACACTGATATAGGTCTTCATGCGTCAGTGAGATTGTGGGCTCAGGCCTTGGACTGTGAGTAGTGACTCTGTGGGAGTGACACACTTCTGTATTTCACTCCCAAAAATATGGTAATAGCCAGGATTCTCTTTCTTGATCAACAGGTTTTGAAATACCCTATGTATTAGGGGTCAGGTACCTGCAAGCTCTTGCCCTTGGGTTAGGCTGCCAGGCAGAATTCAGAAAACCACAAGTCCAAGTGTTGTTTTGGAGATGCATTTGCATTTTTCATGCAGTTCTCTTGTCAGCGGCATAGATCGGAGTAAGAATATGCAGAGTGTATGATGGAGGTAGAGTGCAGTTTAGAGTGTAATTGTTCAAAAGCGGTGTAGGGTTCAGATTGAGATCGAGAATGGTGTCATTGTGGATTTTCTTGCATATTCTGCACGAGTTTGCCAAGGAATTTTGAGGAGTATAGCTCGGATTATGCTGAGATCTACTGGGGTTGTACCTGTCCCTCCAGAATGGAGGCATTTGCTGAATTCAGCATTGTGGCTAGGGTTAGGGTTATGTTTGGAGAAAGTGGTACTGTCATTTTGAATATTCCTGTTGATTAGGCTTCCGAATTAGAGTGAGGATGAAG
>PVIC010041888.1:0-16024 GCA_004025085.1 Thryonomys swinderianus | reverse complement strand
TCCGTGAGGCCACGGGCTTCGCTTGGAGCAGCCCGTCGTGAACCCTCCGCAGTGGAGCCCAGACGGCATGGAGGCAGCCGTGGGAGGCGGAGCCGAGGCTCCCCGCGGGCCCTCTCGGGGCTACAGTCCTGTTACCCCCGCTGCGGCTCTGGCTCACACTCAGGCTGGGAGCAGAAGCGGCCTCCGTCTGCGCCGGGCGGAGGGCGGGCGGGGCCGAGGGCGGTGGACTTCATGCCCTCGCCGCTGGCTCGGGCCGCCCCCCTCCCTGGCGCTGTCCTAGTCCAGGGCCAGGGCCCCGCGCCGGGGGGAAGCAAAGCGCGGAGCCAGCCTCGGGGCGAGGGGGACGTCCTCGCACCGGGGCACTGCGCGTGCCGTGCACGCCGCCCCTCCTCGGGGGAGACCCCTCGCGTGCTTTGCGTTCACCGTGTCCACAGCGGACTCCCTCGCCGGAGCGTCGCCGTGACCGCCTCCCGTCCTGCAGGGTGGCTCCGTCCTTCGCACGGACCAGAGCACAATCTCCTGCCGATGGAGCCTCAGTTTGCCTCCATTGCACGTTAGGGTTTGAGAGGAAGAAGCACGTTTCTGTGAGCTCTGGCGTGAAGGGAGCCTCAGAGGCCTGCTGGCGGCGGAGACGAGCCACCGAGCCCGGCCCCAGGGACTACGCGGGGGCTGTAAGGTCAGCTCGCCAGGAGGAGCCTGCTGCATTCATTTCTTCGTGGGGAAGTTCTCACATCCCCGCGGGCCTGGCACAGCCCAGTGCTAGAGAGCAGAGAGGCCCGAGGGCCTGTTCCCCTGGGTGCCCTCGGGACAGAAACGGCAGCAGGGCCCGAGACTCTGCCCGGGAGTCCACGGGACAAAGCTCTTCGTCCAGAGTCCAGGAGAGAAAGACAGTCCGTGGGGCCGGCCACCTTCCCCCAGGGTCACAGTGGCCCCTGGTCACTGGGATCTCTACCTGTGACATCACCAGACGGCATCAGAGGGTGGAGGCGGGAGTTACACTGCGAACACCCAGTGCTTACTGAATGAGCTGACACTGAACTTGGGAGGACGGGTTCCTGTCCACAGCAAGAGACGACAGCGTCTAAGACGTCATTAAAAAGCAAGTTAAGTTTCCCACTCTACATGTTTGGGAATTCAGAGAGAGAATCCAAAGCCTTACAGCAAATAAGCACATCTAAGTAGCAGCACTGAAAAGGTACCTCTGTTTCACACTGAAATGCAGACTGACCTTTCATTTTGCCCGGTGAAAATGACTCCACTGTCCACGCTGTGCACAAGGCTGTCTTCGGTGGCCGTCCAAGTCGTCCTGCTGGATCTGTCCGCACCAAATTTCCGTCTCTTCTGTCTTCTGCGGGAGACAGGCGAGAAGGAAATCAGGATACCACTGGCGGGAGTTGACAGTATTGTCATCTTGACAGTAAAGAAGAGAAACGCAAACACGGAGAGGCGCCGTGGAGATGGTGGTTAGTGCGGCCGTCGCCCTGATGAGTAGGCCTCGGGTCCTCGGGCCGCGCGGGAGCCGCGTGCTGAGATCACCCGGTTGGCTTCTAAACGGGACGGCGCTGCGAGAGCTGCGTCAGGAGTGCCGTGAAGACCTCTTCGGCTTCACCCTGTGGATGCTGAAACGTGGACTAAAGTGGCCTCCCGGGGACCCTCCCGGAGCGTCACTGAAATGTAGTAAGAAACTGAAAAAAAAGCACACTGTTAAAAATAAAAACCGGTGGCCGGGCGTGGTGGCTCACGTCTGTCATCCCAGCACTCGGGAGGCAGAAGCAGGAGGATTGCTGAGTTCAAGGCTTGCCTGGGCTCCATAGTGAGCTGAGGGCCAGCCAGCCTGACTACAAAGCGAGACCCTGTCTCAAAATTAATAAATACATAAGTAAATACAAACCGGTGTTTTGTGCGTTGTCAGACCTCGTGACCCGCGTACAGAGGACATGTGGAGAGGGCGAGCGAGCGGGGCTGAGTGCGCCTCCCGTGCTCTTCGGTGCGAGGAAAGCGCGTGACCAGCGGCAGCAATGACGGCTTCACAGGCCTCGCTGACTAAACCGCACGGCCAGTGACACTAGCGCGGTCTCCGGCTGCAGGTGCGTCTCGATCCCCTAAATAAGACTCAGGGCCAGTTCACTACGGGGTTAACACGCTCACCTCAGCCTTGCTGAAAGAGGGGGAAAGAATCGCTCTCAGGATAAGAACCACTAGCGAGTAACATCGAGCCAGAAACCAATAATTTGAATTAAGGTTTATTAGTGGCTTTTACTTGTGAGTTTTGTTTTCTATTTTCTGGTGATATGGTGTTTCCTGTAGAGATATATTTATTTAAATAAAACTGAGAGAATATGCAAATAAAAGCATTCACAAAGCAGTGCATGTAATTCAAGATGTGGCTGGTCCCGGGCCCTCTCTATGAATGGCAGATGTTGGAGAAACACCCTGTTAACACATAAACTATCTATATACAGCAGCTCTTTTAGTATTTGTTCCTTAAAGTAGGCCAGACATGTCTCTTGTTTATGGAATTACTCACTTAACATGATCATTCTTCATAGATGCTTTAAAAAAAATTATTTCTCCCAATGCTGGAACATTGTTTCACTTTTCCAATTACTTGAGCCAAGTTTAATGAGATTTTATGGTAAAGGAAACCTAACATGGAGTACTAGTTCAAACAGAGTCCTATTCCCTCAGGAAATCAGGAAATTGTTTTAGGACTAACAAAGTTAGATGTGGGACTTGTCTGGAAAGTTTGGGGGATCCTCTAATATCTAAGGCGATTGATAGGGACTAAAACATTGTGTGTACATTCCAACCCTCTCTTTGGGCAGTTTCCCCCCCTTTTCTATGGCTGTTCCTGCCTTAACAAAGCAGGACTGGAAGGATGGAAAGATGTGATGACTACAGAAGTGATGTGGGAAAGGGCTGGAAGTGTGTGGATAGGCCAACATAAAAGCAAAAGAAAAAGTAAAATGACAGGACCCAGTAAAGAGAAGATTTTATAGAAGGCCAATTGCAGGAGACTGCAAAAAGCATGCCTTTGCAAACGCAGATGTGAGCTCAATTGCTGGCTTTACAACTCACTGGCCACAAGCCTCCATTTCCCCATTAGTGTGGTGGGCTAATCAAGCCTTGCTCATCATCTGCAAAAAGGCAGGACTGGGTAAGGGTAAGGCCAGCAAGTCAGGGAACGGCCCTGCCTGGTGACTGAAACTGCTCCACTTCCGAAGGAATCTGGAAGTCCTAGTTTTCAGTCCAAGTAACAAGTGTCTATAGTAGTTGTTCCTATGAAGATCAAAGTCCGTGTGTTGTCAGAAACGCTCCAGAGGACAGCTGGGGAGCAACATGACTGGTTTTTAATTTAAAAAGCACAAGTGACTTTGTTCAAGCTCTGTCAAATAATGCACTGAGATCTAAAAGCACAACCGTGGTGATCTCTGCTTGTGCAGATGCAAACACAGCCTGTCTTGCAGTCTAAGGAGTTTACACATCTTTCTAAACTTCACAGATTTCAGGGCTCCAGGGTCCAGGCTCAACTCCCCGTCAGCTGTGTTGGGGAGAAAAGAAGAAGATTGAATTCCCACCCTCGATCCACATTTTCAACACGTGAACTTGTTTTCCTGCAACATGATTAGCTTTAATCCCCCGTAATTTCTTACAGATTCTGAGTTTAACTAATTTGCATGTCTGTCATAGGGTCTGACATTGTGCTGGAAGTCTGGCCCGAGCATGTGAGGAAATGCACGATAGACAATGCCACCTTCACTCAGCTGGATGTCCCCTAAGTCTGCAAATAGGCCCTGAAGAGAAGAGAAACGGCAGAGACAGGCCTTGGCGGTGTGCTTGGGGCTCTGTCCACGGCGCCAGGCAGTGGGTTGTGTGAAGACCGTTCAGAGGAAGCCAAGCAAGCAGTGTGAGGTTCCCACACTGATTCTGGAGGCCCCGGAAGGAGGCCGGGGAATTTAAGATGAGCCCATGATGTCTTGCGGACCAACTATCAAAGGGCCACCTGGGGCTTTTGGTCCAAAGTTTGAATGGTCCAGGTTGCCCTTTCCTGACTGCCTGCAGGGTGTGTGGGTGTCCAGCCATGGGGGCCATTCCCATGCTTTGTTGAAAAGCCAGAATCAGTTCATCACTGATGCTGAGAAGCCTGGATCTCCTGGAGGGCTGAAAGGGTCTCATCCTTAAGACTAGTATCGCTCTTGATTAGCTTGGCTTGTTTCCAACCACACTAATGCCAGAGAGCTGCAGGACGAGACGCATTTAGCAGGCCAGGAATTTAGCTCAGCGGTTCCAGCATCTGCCTCGAAAGCACAAGATCCCGAGTTCAATGTCTCAGTAACCGCACAGCACATGCCGGGCGCAGCGGCTCACGCCTGCCATCCCAGCACTTGGGAGGCAGAGGCAGGAGGGTTGCCGAGTTCCAGGCTTGCCGGGGCTACATAGTGAGCTCAGGGCCAGCCTGAGCTACAAAGCAAGACCCTGTCTCAAAAAAAAAAAAAAAAAAAAAAAAAGCTGGAAAACCACACATGGTCTTTGTCATGTTGTTTATAAATTTTCTTTAAGTGTGTAAAAGTGATTCGTAGCCTTCTAGACATTCAAAGCAGGTGTCAGGTCAGACCCAGCCTGCTGGTGCTGGCTCGGCGCCAGGCCCGGGGCAGAAGTCCCAGAGCCGGGTGAGGGCGCCTCCCCTCTCTGCCCTGCTGCCGGCAGCGTGGATCGGTACTGTGTCTGCGCCCAGGGACGATGCTCGCCCATCGCCGGCGCCTCGCGAGGAAGGGGAATCTTACCTCGGAGCAGGCTTCCAGTCCTCCCGAGGAGCTTCCCGCTGTGTACCTGGCACTGCGTGGGTAGTGATGCCCCTCCTCCAGAGGGCTCGCCCGGCCCCTCCCTGCCACCGGCCGGCCCCCTCGCCCAGCGCACTGCGCCGGCTCGTCTGGCGCGTGGTGATCTCAGCTCTTCGTCGCCCCCGAGGTGAAGAAGGAGCCGCCCTAGGAGCGGACGCAGGGCCCCCTTCTGGGTCCCCAGAGCGCAGCGTGGTGCTGGGCCGCGGCCTCCCGCGCCCGCGGGCGGAGCAGCCGCGTCCCAGGGCGCGTGTGCGCGGGCATCGGTGCCCACCGTCCCGCGTGGCAGGGGCGCGCGTGCCCCGACCTCTCCGCGGACCCATCCGACGGCCACACGTAGGCAGCTGAAGCGCGTTATTTGACAGAAACAGAAAATCCGGAGCAGAGTCCGCCCAGGGAGAAAGGGTGTCAGCGGCAGGCTCCCCCCGACCCCCGGAAGACCGGGCCGCCAGCCGGGCCTGCGGCCGCGTGGAAGGCCGCGGAGCGGAGCGACCTCCGGGCTGCTGGGGCTGCCAGCCGGGCGGGGCGGGGCGGGGCTGCCCGGGCCGAGTTCGGTTCCAGGGAGGCGCCCGAGGCCCCGCAGCCCGCCGGCCCCTGGGCTCCGGCCCGGCCAAGCCCCGGCGTCTAACTGGGGCCGCGACGGAGGAGCCCGGCGGTCCGCGGCTGGGTCCCGGCGGCCTCACCCGCAGCGGGCACTGCAGGTTGGTGCTCGGCGGGGGCAGCGGCCAGTGGCACCGCCGTCCTGCTCCTGCCCTCCGCCGCCGCAGGGCGCTGCCGGGCCAGCAAGCGCCTCGGGCCGTCGGACCCAGGCACGGTGGCCACCCGGGCGGGCTCGCGGGCTCCGGTCCGCCCCCGCCAAGGGGAGCAGCAGCCGGGCGCGGCCGTGAGGCGGGAAGGGAGCTGCGCCCGGCCCGCGGAGGACGGACGGATGGACGGACGGACGGGGGGCCGGGGCCGCGTGTGCCGCACCCGTCTGCGCGCGTTCTTGGGCTGGGAGCGCGGGGCAGGGCCCGGAGCCAGACCTCACGAGCGAGCAAGCAGATCCACGATCCACGCTGCTACAGCAGGCACACGACTTTTCGGATGACAAACACAGGTGTGGAAAAATAAATGTAATTTTCTTTGTTTTCCTACAATGGGACTGAGCTTCTGTCTCGAGTTTTCTCTTTGCTTGAAAGCTTAATGAAAAATATTCCATGTAAAATGCGAGAGTCCCTGTTGAAAACAATATGGTGGCTCCTCAAAACACTGAAAATAGAATTGCTGTGCGTATGATCCAGCCTCGGCTTCCGGCAGTCACCGGTGAGGAGCGTCCGGGGCGAACCGGCTGCCAGGGGCTGGGGTGGGGGCCGCGGCGGAGCCCACCGGGTGGGGCCGGAGCTCGGACTGCACAGAGACAGAGAGACAGACAGGGACAGAGGGAGGGAGAGACAGACAGACAGAGAGACGGCGGGGTGGAGGCAGAGAGGGAGAGACAGAGGAAGACAGAGACAGAGAGACAGACAGGGACAGAGGGAGGGAGAGACCGACAGACAGAGAGACAGAGGGGGGAGGCAGAGAGGGAGAGACAGAGGAAGACAGAGACAGGGAGAGAGGGAGGGAGAGAAAGAGACAGAGAGACACGGAGAGAGACTCCGCCGGCCAGCGTCGCCCGGGTGGCCACCGTGCCTGGGTCCGGCGGGCCAAAGGGGACGCGGGCACCCAACGGCCCGAGGCGCTTGCTGGCCCGGCAGCGCCCTGCGGCGGCAGAGGGCAGGAGCAGGACGGCGGTGCCACTGGCTGCTGCCCCCGCCGAGCACCAACCTGCAGTGCCCGCCGCGAGTAAGGCGACGCTGGCCGGCGGAGTCTCTGTCCGTGTCTCTGTCTCTTTCTCTCCCTCCCTCTGTCCCTGTCTGTCTCTCTGTCTCTGTCTTCCTGTCTCTCCCTCTCTCCCTCCCCCCCTCTGTCTCTCCGTCTGTCTCTCCCTCCCTCTCTCCTCTCTTTCTCTCCCTTCCTCCCTCTCTGTCTGTCTCTCCGTCTGTCTGTCTCTCCCTCCCTCTCTCCCTCTCCCTCCCTCCCTCCACACCTGGCTGCCGTGAGGTTCCCAGCTCCCTCCGGCAGACCCTCCACCGTACATATCCGCACAGGCGTCAGTCTACCACGGACCGAGACTTCTGAGATCATGACCCAAATAAACTGCTCCCCTTTGTGTCATGTGCGCACCGCTCCGTCCCAGCCACGGAAAAGCTGACCAGCACTTGCTCCTTTTCTGTTTAAATCTGTTTGGGTACACAAGCACGTGTCGGCAACACTCGGTACAGTGACCCACGGAAAGGTCTGTGCCAGGAGCACAGGCGACACCGGACAGCCCGGGGAGGGGTCGGCCAAGCCACCTGCGCGTGTGCAGCTCCACGCTCTGATGTTTACACTCCATAAAAATACCTAACGGTGCGTCCCCAGAACATACTCCAGTCGTGAAGCAACGTCATGCAACCTGTCCGTGTCTGTGTTTAGCAGACACTGTCAAAACTTTCCTAATGTGCTGTCGATCTCCAGACAGTCCACGGCTGTGACAGTGACACGCGTGCTTGCTCCGTGCAGCTCCCCGTGTTTTTGTCCGGTTCACGTGATCGCGCTGAGGGGACGGCAGAGCGACACTGCGTTTCATTTCTCTATCTGCCTCATGCCTGCTTATTTGCCATTTGGATATCTCCTTCTGTGTCTGGTAAATCTTCCCCTTCTTTCTGTTCACTTTTCTTGTGTTTCATTAATTAATAGGAGCTATATGTAGTTGCACAGATGCACCCAAATGCGTAAAATCTGTGTTGCACACGAATCCGTTTTGCATAGCTGCACTGCACACGTGTAACTCCACCCGCGGCTTGCCTTCTGCTCCCTGGTACTGTCTTTTTGTGAACAACAGTTTGCATTATTAATATGGTCCAATATTTTTAATTTTTGGCACTTATGACTAGTGCTTTTTATGTTAAGAAACCTTTGCCCGAACTTACAGGAACACTCTTCTAAAAGCTCATTGTCTCACTCTTCACATTTTCATCTGCAGCACATCTGGAATTAGTTTTTGTGTTCGGGGTCACGCAGGAGTCAGTATTTATCTTTTCCTTGTGGACACTCATTCAGTTGCCTCAGCGCTATTTATCCGAAAAGCCCTCCCGGGCTCGGGTGGCCGCGCTGCTCTCGTGAGCCGGGCTGTGCGCGCTTCCTCCGGACCCTCCCGGGCCGCGCCGCTGACCCGCCCTCACGGGACGTCCTCGGGGTCGGGAGCACAGACCCACCGGCTCTGCCCCTGCTCCTTCAGGGGTCTTCCATCTGGCTCCGCATCCTTCCACCTTCATTGCGAAATCAGCTTTTAAAAATACATGTACATGCATGCACAAGCACATATGTACACACGCATGCACGTACACACACACACAGCTGCAGGGGTTTTTCTGTAGTGCTCTGTTGAATCTGTAGACAAATCTAAGGGAACTTGGCGTGTTTACTCTCGATAGTGATTTAGTTTCTAGGGTAGAAGCCTTCATAAATGTTTCCATGTTCTTCTAAACACTTTAATGTTTTCATAACTTGATGTTTTCTTGTCTTATTTTATTTGTTGAATTATCAAGTATAAACTGAATAGCAGAAAGTATGGTGCATTTTCGTCTCAGTCTCAGGGCAAAGTTTTCACATTTCACTGTTAAGTTTGATGTTTACTGTAGGAGTCTATGGAAAGTCTTTTTCAAATTAAAAACATTCTAGTCTGCTAAGAGGGTTTTTTTTTTTCCTCAGTAGGAGTTGAATTTCCATTCGCTTTATTCTTCTCAATAAATAACATGAAATAATGGTTTCCTATTTTCTGTTAATGTAATGTGTTGTCGTTACTGATTTTGATATTAAATCCTGCTTATGCGTTAACTCAGTTGATCAGCAAGTGTTTCGAGACTTGTGCCTCGATGTTCACGAGAGGCCTTGTCCGTAACAGACCTGTCATGGCACGCCTGCCAGGGTTTGGCTGTCACAAGGAAGCTGTCCTCGAAAACAAATTCGGGGGAGACCATCTACTTCTTCACTCTGGAAGAGTTTATGTGAAGCTGGCGTTCTTTCTTCCTCGATATTTGGAAAACTTCACTGCTGAAGGCAACTGGTCCTGAGTTTTCTTTTGGAAAGAACATTATTCGATTTATTTAATAAACAAATGTACTGCCTGCCGAGTCTGTTTGACTTTCTTAATTTTTGAGGAATTTGCTCAGTTGTATCTAATTTTTCAAACATCTTGGAATACAGTTGTTTGTAATATCCTCTCACAATCTTTGAAACGTCAGTAAGATTTAGACAGGTGCCCTCATTTTGTTCCTGTTAATAGTAATTTCTGTCTTAGTTTTCCCTCTGTCAGTATCACCAGAAATTTGTCAGTTTTACTAATATTTTGAAAGATTAATAAATTGATCTTTGCTTTGCTGCTTCATAAAGCAGTTGGTACTTGTTTTGTTGATTTCTGTGTTGCATTATTTCCGGTGGTTAGAGTTTCTTTTGCTGTTCTTATACTGGTTTCTTGAGATAAAAACTTGTATTAAATATTTTAAACCATTTTACATTTTTTCTTATAAATTTTGGTGAATATTCCAGTAATTTAAAGCAAAATTTACTGTATTGTTTCAGGCACAGGATTCTGCGCATGCCAATTATGTCATATTTGTTAATGGCAATGGTAAGATCTTTTATAGTATTAATTTTTTGTTCAACAAATTATTGAAAAAAGTTTAGAATAATTTCTGTCTCACTTTGATTATGCTCAAAATGAGTTGCTGATCTGCAAAGTGAGATTTTCAGTGTTTCCCTACTGCATGTAATGGTAGCTGGAGGTTCTGCAGATTCTCTTAATTGAGAGCCCCCTTTAGTCCTGCTTTTATAAGAGATTGTTATCATGGGGTGGGGGGGGTGTCTGTGAAATATTTGTCCTGAGTCAGCTAATATCACCACCAGACTTTCCTTCCCAGCCCGCTGACATAATGGGTGGCACTCATCTCTGAAGGCTAAGCCGCATTCCTCTACATAAAATTTCATAAATCTTACTTGCTACGATCCACATGTCTTACGTATTGCAAGATTCACTTTCCTAAAATTCTGGACAGGATTCTTCCTTCTGAATTTATGAAGAGTTGTTTGTGGGTCACACTGCCTGTCCCTGCCGGTGTACTGTTTCACGCTGGGCTACGTGAGGTGCCTCTCACCGAGCAGACTGAGGGGCATGGCGCCTCTTTTCTGGAAGCACCTGTGGAAAGCTAATGTTAATTTTTCTATAAATGTTACATCAAATTCCTTAGTAAAACAATCTAATCCTGAAGATGTCTTTTGGGGGAGATGTTTAATTAAAAATTCAATTTCTTTAGTGGTTGTAGGAACAGAAATGTTCTGTTTCACCTAAATCATCTGCTGAGTTCCAGTCATTTGTGGCTTTTGCAGAACTAGTGTAATTACTAGACTATGTTCTCAGTTGCTGACTTTATGAGCTCCAACCTGACCGTAATGGCCCCTGCTTGTACTTTTAATTGTCCCAGGATCTGTGGTCGTATCTTCTATCTTAGGCCTGATATCGGTAATTTGTGTCATTTCTCCATATTTGCTAGATTTGGTAGAAGTCTGTCTATTCAATGATTGTTTCCTAAAGATCCAACTTTCTCTTTTATTAATTTTCCCTATTGCTTTCGGTTTTATTGATTCTGCCCATATTTTTACTCTTCTTTCATCCTGCTACGTTAGGTTTAATGTTCTCTTTTCCTTTTTTTAATGTTTTCTCTTCCGGGTAGGAACTAGCCTGTTCCTCGGAGAGGTCCCTCGGCTTCTCCCTTGGCACTGCGTCTGAGGGTTTCATATACATTCATGTGACATATTTTCATTGTGTTTTGTGTTTTTCAAATTTTATTTCTTTTCAGGTATCTTCTTCGATACATAGATTACTTAAGAGTGTGCTGTTTCATTTCCAAATGTTTTAAGATTTTCTTTTTACTGATTCTACTTTGGTTTCACTGTGTTCAGAGAACATGGTATGATTTCACATCATGTGTGGGGACCTTTTAGGGCCCAGGGCATGGTCTACTTCAGTAACCATGACAAGGACACTTCAAATAGTGTCATTCTGTTATTATTAAATGGTACGTCCTGTATACTCCAGGTAAGTCCTCTTAGTTACTGGCATTATTATTTTGTATCCTCATCAATTTCTGATCAGTGCTTCTATTAACTTCCAAGACTAAATGTTAAAATATCAACAACTTTGTTGATTTGTCTATTTTTCCTTTTTTTAGCACTCTCAGTTTTTGTTTATGTGCTTTCAAGCTCTGGTTTTGACTTTTGTTGTTCTTGTCTCCATTTAGGTACATAAACATTTAGATTCTGATTCTTCCTGTTAGATTTTAATGCTATGTAATATTTTTCCTAGTCCCTAGCAATTTTCTTTACTCTGGGACCTGCTTTATTCCATATTAATATGGCTTCTCTTGTGTGTGGTAAAGTAATATTGCATAGTGTTTTTATCCCTGGATGTTCAACTTAGTTCCTTCATTGTATTAGACAGAATATTGTTTTTATACCTTCCATCAGTGTCTGCTTTTTAGTTTCTTTTATTAATGAATGTTTGCAGTTCACAGTGATTGTGTTCACCTTAAGGGGACTGATCCATATTCATATCACATCGTGTTTGTGTTTAATTGTTGCAGTTAAACCATTTGTACCTAGGGTTTAACTCTTCCTTTTATTATTTATTTTGTGTTTCGTCTTGATCCTCTTTCCCTTTTCTTTTCCTTACCTTCTTATAAGTTGTTTAAATATATACTTGGGCATTCCTTTGTGATTTACAGATGACACTTTTTTTTTTTTTTTGAGACAGGGTCTCGCTTTGTAGTTCAGGCTGGCCCTGAGCTCAGCACGTAGCCCAGGCAAGCCTCGAACTCAGCAATCCTCCTGCCTCTGCCTCCTGAGGGCTGGGATCACAGGCTTGAGCCACCATACCCGGCAGACACTTATTAAATATATCATCCTGTGGTCCCTGCGGTGGTGGCCGGGGCATTCCAGTGCCCACGTATTCTCTATCGTAGTGGCAAGGACTGATGCTTCCTTATGTCAAGTGAGGTGCAGAATCCACATTCTCACTGAATTCCCTTTACCACCACCCAGTTTAAGTCATAATTATCTTGATCTTCCTCCACAAACACTAAATGCCACAGCAGATGTGTCACACATTTGCTTCAGTTGCTGAACACTTGTGAGGAGACTCCTGGGCGGCGCAGTGGGGCCCCGACGTCTCCTCGGCCCTTACGCTTTCCTGTGTTCTTCTCTCTTTCCTGCTGAGAGAGCTTGCTTCAGACGTTCTTTAAATAATACAGTCTCTCAGTTTTCCTCTGCTGCAGAATGTTTATCTCTGCCTTACCCCTGAAGTATATTTTCACTAGACATACAGTTTCCATGTTAATATTTTTTTTCTTTCTGAATTTGAGAAGTGAGCACCTTTTCCTAGGTCGGAAGAGAAACAGTATCAGCCCCACCTCCGGCCTGGCGGAGAATCAGACTGCGCCGCCTGCTCCGGAGGAAGTGGGTTTCTGCAGGGGGAGTTTCCCACACAAGGGCACTGAGATTTGGGAGAAAGAGCTGTGCATTTCCACTGTGTTTTCCGAGGCACGGTGGGAGTTGTCGCGGTGAGTTCCGTTGGGCGACCCGGGCTGAGGCCTCCGCAGCTCCGCGGACCGCGGGAAGCAGCGCCACTGCCGCGGACGTCAAGGCTCCTGGCGCTGCCTCCCTTACGCCTGTCGGATACTTTGTATCATGCTTGCGGTCTTAGGTCCTACGGTTTTTAGCTGTAATGAAGGGATCTGGGAGAGAGGACCGGACTCCTAAGAATTAACGCAGAAACCCTAAACCTGCTGGAAAATAGGGGAGGTAGCACTCTTGGTGACAGTGGCCTAGAGAAAGACTTTATGAACAAAACCTCAGCAGCACAGGCGCTAACAAAAAGAATCGACACCTGGGATCTCATCTTATCTAAAAGCTTCTGCACAGCAAGAGAAACCACCAACAGAGTAAGAGCGAACCTCCAATGTGGGAAAAAATAATTAACAACTGGCCGGGTGTGGTGGCTCACACCTGTCATCCCAACACTCGGGAGGCAGAGGCAGGAGGATTGCTGAGCTCGCGGCGGCTTGCCTGGGCACCATAGTGAGCTCAGGGCCAGCCTGAACTACAACGCGAGACCCTGTCTCAAAAAGCAAGAAAAAAAAAATGTCACATTGGCCTCAGAAAAACTCACTTTTTAGTGACTGACTCAACAAAGATGTTAAAAAATGTACTATGTCTTCATTACAAAGCATGCTGAGTCCTCTACAGATTTTCAGGACAGCATGATTCATAATTTCAAAAACTTACAGAATTTGACTTTATTATAACAAAATATAAAACATACCACTCCACGAGTATTTGAGGAGCGTAAAGGCAGTTGAAACTCTGTATTTCTTTCTTTCTTCATCAGCAGTCATCACTGATCCTGGGCATTGTCATTTGTGTCTGCACGTTGCTACAGGGACAGTTGTACTGTGCTCCCGGCCCGTGGAGAAGGGGCCAGCTGTCCTGATCACCGATTCGGGGCGAGGTTCGTAGGCAAGGTCGCCAGTGGGGTTTCCGAGGCTGTCTGACGGCCTCACTGGGCACCAGACCGTGTGCAGTCTCGCCCTTGGGGCGGCGGCAGTAGCAGCCCCAGGTCCGTGGTGTGGCTGGCGAGCGTCTGCTGCTCTACTCTGTGGGGTCTGTAAGGAGTAAAGATCACGGCTCCTGTTACCACACGTATCTTGTTACGCTGCTCTCTCAGTGCTGCCCCTGACTGGCACATGCAAATAGAGATCAGACCTCGCTCATGTGGCTCGGGTCTAGAATGTCCCCCGAAGAGCTCATGTGTTCAGAGATGAGGTGTTTGGATCACAAGTTCCCACTTTATCAGTGTATTAATTCATTGGTAGATTCATAATTTGTTGGCATTATTGGGAGGTGATGGAAACTTAGGAGTTGGCTTGTAGTTAAAGGGAGTGAGTCAGGACCTGGCTGCTACAACTCGTCCCTAGGCCCTTCCTCTTGACTCTGCCACTGTCTCTGCTCCCAGCTAGCAGAGAGGAGCAACTGTCCTCCCACACCCCTCCACCACAGTGCTTTTGCCTCACCACAGGCCCAAAAGCAATGGAACTGGCCAGGGACTGGATCCTCGGAAAGCATGAGCCAAAGCAATTATTTTTCTCAGGTATTTTTCTGTCGCCTGGAGAGCTTATTGACACACTCTCCTGGGGGGAGCCATCTTGGCTCAGGGCCGCTCTCAAGAGGTAGAGACCTAAGACCGAAGTAGAGGAAACCACATTATATGCACCTACTCAGTTTTTTCTGCTGATCTTACAAAGGCTCTTTGAATCTGGGACTGGTTCCCGGCTCTAGCTTCTGTGAGCCTCAAATCTTCGATGGCTCCCCTCCTTGGGTTTCCATGAGATCCCTGGTTGGTATGCCCAAAACACTTTTCTTGAACTATATTGAGTGTGTGCTCTTGCTAGCCACGAAATCTAGTTCATGGACTTTAGGAGTCAGCTTGGTAGACTTCATCCTACCGTGGCCTACAGGAGTGCTGTAAAACTATTGCTTCAGTGGAGAAAAGAAGCCAGAACGTGAGCAGCACACAGTTCCCTTCATCAATAGTCTTTGCGTGAATTCCAATGGCACCAAAACATGTGCTTAGCGATGTAATGAATTTGTATCCTCTCATCATTTCTTGGTCTTTGTACAGTAACCGCCAGGGTGAGGACAGGCCCAAAACCTCGCGGAGAGACGGAGCCCTGGGGATGGGACTGGCCTCTGCCCTCTCCACTGCTCTTTCCCAGAAGGCAGAGACAGCACTGGAGAGGAGATGCCTCACGGTGGAATCTTGCTACTAGTCTGCTTATAATACAGAATTTTGTTTTTAATCAACAGGGAATAATTTTCCCCCACTCATCCATCATATTTGTCCTTTGAAGTCAAATCTTGTGCTAAGTCCAATTTGCACAGAATTATCCTGTAGGAAACTTTCTAATCACTCACAGGATTGGCCTGTTCTCATGCAGAACTAAGTTGGTCCCTGAAATGAATCACATACACTCATTTGGTACATTTACCGGAGGAAAACTTTAAAAAATAATTGAAAATCAGGCTAATATGATTTTAAATGGAAACATGAATCTGTTTTTCTTTGCTGCCTGTTCCTAAGGGCAGGGAAGGGATGTCTCTGAGAATGCTTTCAAATCGGGACTTCTCTTTTATGTAAAATGCAGGGCTCTTTAGCACACTCGCGACATCTGCTGGAGTCTCACACGGTATGCCCGTCCGGCATCTTGCGGCGTCCGCTGAAGACAGGAGGACTCTTTCTGGTACAAATGAAGCCACGGATGGAAATGGCAGTGAGCTAATTAGAAAATATTTAGCTGAGTATTGTCAGGGGCCATAGCACTGTATCAGGCGTATACATAGGAAGAAAAAGGACTCAATTCACTACAGGAAATAAGAATAAGAGCCAAAATAAATCCCAGGAAAAGGAAATTAAATCACAAAATAAGACAGAAATTATATCAATGCCAAAATATATTTTCTTCAGATCCTGGAAATAAATGTGTCGACTTCTCTAGGAAACATTTATTTCAAACTGTTGAAAACCTAAAAGAAAATCTTAAAGTAATAAGGAAGCACGTGGCACGAGCAAGGCTCTCTAGTGGAAGCATTTTGGACTTATTAAATAGCTTTGTGCTTCCAAATGTTTCATTAAAATCTCGCTATTAATTAAACGAAAACGTACCCCAAGGGGCCCCCACACTCTCCGCACGGCCCGGGGGCGCGGCCTCCGCACCCAGGGCCCTGGGCTCTCGGCTCTCGGCTCTCGGCTCTCGGCTCGCTCTCGGCTCTCGGCTCGCTCTCGGCTCTCGGCTCGCTCTCGGCTCTCGGCTCGCTCTCGGCTCTCGGCTCGCTCTCGGCTCTCGGCTCGCTCTCGGCTCTCTCTCGGCTCTCTCTCGGCTCTCGGCTCTCTCTCGGCTCTCGGCTCTCGGCTCGCTCTCGGCTCTCGGCTCGCTCTCGGCTCTCGGCTCTCGGCTCTCGGCTCTCGGCTCTCTCTCGGCTCTCGGCTCTCTCTCGGCTCTCGGCTCGCTCTCGGCTCT